>JALIRR010004639.1:10000-34418 GCA_023091755.1 Montipora sp. Colony 1 RG-2022
AACAAGCGCTCTGTAGTCATCAATGGTCAAGGACTTTAACACCGGTGCGCATTTTAACGATTGAGCGAAAACTCTGCTCCAAGACAAAACTGGAACGTTGAGGCTTTTTAAGTTCGGAAGCGACGGCAAAAGCCGTCTCAGTTCAGGGCGGATAAATAGAGATTGATCCTCAGCCTTTATGCACTGGATAAAGTCACGGTATCGCCTGAGACAATTACACAATATACCAGCGTAATCATCTTGCAAAATTTCTTTCGCATCTCTATCTTCGTGTAGATGTATGTGTTTCCATAAAAGTCCTGTATTTTGAATGATGCGATCCCATCTTCGACAGATGATCGAATAACCCGACAGATCTTCATACACCGGATGAAAGAAAGAAAGAATTTGTGCAATAATTTCATCTGGAAGACTGTCCATGCTTGCTCTCTGAAACGTTGATTATTGTAGCTTCCTTTCCGCTGAGTTTTTCGGCGATTGTGACGGACAAAGAGTAGCTATGTACACGCGCACATGAACGGTTTACGCGCGCGATGTTGTTTTCCACGTCAGCCTTTGAAACCTTCTTGCACGCGCAAATTCATTGCGCAAGAGGCCGATTAAGTCCATCTACACGCCCAAGCCTCTTTTTCTGTAATCTTTACGTCATCTAAGGTATGTATGCATTAAATATTATCCAATTTAAACAAGCGTGTTAATTAGCTATCGAAACCTTCCACATTTTCCGCCAACTTTAGCACACCATTCGCCTTGGTCTTCTTACTGACTGACCAAGAAACGTGACGTAGATTTAAGACCACGTGATTTACAACACATCTACATCACACAAACCTGCCACTCAAACCATCCGGTCATCTTGATCAGCGAATGGAGTCTGCCGTATAAATTTATTAAAAACTCGCTAGACGCTTTAATCATAGAATACTTTGGCAAATTGTTTTGGGATTCATATGTAAGTTCAGTAGAGATAAATCGAAAAAGTAAGTCATAGGAACTTCAACGCGATACAATATCGATGCAAACCGATATCACAGCTTTCAGAATCTTCGGTGTTCACATGACCTCAGGACTGCTATACTAGCGATTTCTCAGAAGACCGACAGATACGTCAACGGCAACACCACAAAACAATTATTTCACTGGTTAAAAGAAGCGCAGACCGTGCTGCAAGTGCAAACGCAACTCTGCATATCAACGACGTGAAATCTCCAACTTTACGGGTTTACATTCAATTTTCTATGGCCGCGTTTAGCGAGTGACAACCGGGAATCGCGTGAAAACAGTTCCTTTCCAACTCGCTTAAAGTTGAGCGAGTCGGCAAACTTCAATGGTATTCTCATTAAATTTAAGCCACCAAACAAGGTAGCTTAAGGGAGTTGGCAATTACTTTCGGCCGATGAGGAGTCGCTTGCGGTTATTCAAATCGGAAATACAACAGTCGTGCTATTTTTCTTATTTTTATTATTGTATTGGCACGTGCTCTCTCCTCATTTAATCTTACCCGTGAAAACACGTATCATTTTTAAGTTGCTTAAACAAGAAGACACACAATAAAAGGCGTGGTGTCTAAGGCACATGCAAATGATTTATTAATCAACTGTCGACACAACCGAGCTCTGTGATAATTGGTGCAATAAAAAAGCCCCTTATGGCAATGTGTCCGTGATGTCATTTAGGTCGTCTTCTATTGGGATCAACCGTTTTAAGTTGGTTGGGTTTTTTCGTGTTCTATTGGGGAAAAACCGTTTACGGTTGGTTTGGTTGATCAACTTTTTCAATCGGCATCAAACTAGGTTGAAACGGTTGAAAAAGCATTGGCAGCAACCGCTGTCATTTACGAGGGCCATTTAAAGTTGACCGGGGGCTCCTGTCGTGTTGCTTTCGGGCCTCAACTTGTCAACGCTGAGAAGTCTGGTAATAGCTATTCCCAGGAGTTACCGCGTTTCAACCGAAAACGGTTGCAAAAGTGTTGTCTTGGAAAACCTCAACCGCTTCAACCGAAACCGGTTGCGGTTGAAACGATTGATCCCAATAGAACACGACCTTAATGTCATCTGACGTTCTTCTTTTTCTAACCCCCAGTCCCTTTTTCTCAAGCTAGAAATATCTTTCAGGGCTTCCGTCTCTGTGTTGCTGTTTGTTGATCGCCATCTTGGATAATTAATCAGTCGTGCTTGAGTGAATTCGAACAAGCGGCCCACTTTAGTGTGTCTAGCGTGTTTAACGAAGTCTGCAAACAAACCACTTTCAGGAATGTTAAGCGAGACAACGGCTGTCCTGAAAACACAGCCTATGTTTCCTCTGAAACCAATCGTACCAATTTATTAATTCGCAGTTTTCACCAATCCCATAATACAGATCATTTTGGGGGGTTCTTTGCATTAAAACAATGGACATGCAATTCAATGAAGCATAATACAGTCCCAAGAATAAATAACTACAGTATTGATAGTCGTATAAACATAACAACTTTCTTTAATTTTCCAGACATGTTTCGACGGTACATCCGTCATCTTCAGTGTTAAATATTTTGAAATCGCCGTTGAATTTAAAGCGCGCGCGATCTTACAAACTTCGTTACATTGCGTTGTCAATATTGCGTAAGAGTCAGGTTAATGTGTAACGAAGTTTGTAAGATCGCGCGCGTTTTAAATTCAACGGCGATTTCAAATTTGTAACACTGAAGATGACGGATATACCGTCGAAACATGTCTGGAAAATTAAAGAAAGTTGTTATGTTTATACGACTATCTATATTGTTGCTGCTATCTAGACCTTTTGGATCAACTACAGTATTGTTTTTATGTAAAGACCCCCTCAAAACGTATTGCATTATGGGATGGGGGAAATAGTGAATTGAGTACTTCGTCTACATAGAATAATTTGAGGTGACGTTTTCGTCGACGTTGCAGATCACAATGTCCTTCCTGCTTTCCCTAGTAAAAGAAGACCGCGACCATAAACTAATTCTCGTCGAACTTGACTCTATATGCATCCGTTTCCTCTTCATTTTTTTTTTAATTTAAATTTTCTCCTAAAGGGGAGGGAGGGGGGGGGGGGGGGGGGGGAAGAGTTTGCTTCAAAACACTGCCTATGAACCAAAGAATACATGAAAACAAAGAATAAATCCCTAAATTTTTGCAACAAAAGTAACAAGTCGGTGAACAAGAGCTGGCCAGACATCCAGATTATTGGCAGCTCCCTCCCCCATCCCCGATCATATATGGAAAAGTACTCCGAGAAGTTCACAAATCCAAAATTATTATTATAAACAAAACAGGAACGAAGAGAAAAAAAACTATTTCGTCACTAGTAATCTGTCGCTTGGCTGGATCCTGGAGTTCATCAGATTGCAGTCAAACCACTCAGTACGTAACTGTTTTACAAAAAAAATTCATGTTCTATCAAACTTTTTTCTTCTTCAAATATGTTCTTTATTAGACTGTTCTAAGCAAATACCTGAAAAAAAATGGGGGTCACCGTGCTCGTTTAACATTATTTCGATATGAACATTAAACTCTTACTTTTGTACGCGCACGTGCTCATGTGCGCGCGCTAATGAACATTCGTGCGCAGTAGGTGTGCGCAATGCAATACTAAGGAATTAAAAAAACTAATCCACGTCTTGTTTACGCGTCAGCAGGCTCTTAAAATGGGGTATTTTTACTGATTGCGCGTTAAAAATTCGAATCACCTTCATACAGGATTAGTCTTGGTTACTTGAAAGACACAAAATTTTATTTTGAAAATAAAGCCTCATTTACGCTGTTTTTATTGTCTGGTTCTGGGAATAGTGCACTTTTTGGGACAGTTCCGTGGTTAGCTTGAAGTCCTCGCCTTGGCAAAATACACTCAGTACGTAACTGTTTTACAAAAAAAATTCATGTTCTACTATCAAACTTTTTTCTTCTTCAAATATGTTCTTTATTAGACTGTTCTAAGCAAATACCTGAAAAAAAAATCGGGGGTCACCGTGCTCGTTTGAGAGAAAAGGAGCAGTTATTTCGCTATCCAGCTTAGTTTGAGGGAAATCTCTTACGTTTTGTACGCGCACGTGCTCATGTGCGCGCGCTAATGACGCGAAAGTCGTGCGCAGTAGGTGTGCGCAATGCAATACTAAGGAATTACCTTAACTAATCCACGTCTTGTTTAATTTGCCTGCTAGAAATGGAGCCTGTTCGTGACGTGAATCCCGAAGACGACACCGTTACTGATGCGATCCGCTGTCATAAGATCTAAAAACCAGAAAGCCCTTGGATGTCGGAACTGATTGTCTCAGTTAACAGTAAATATGCGGTTCCGATGGAAGAATCGAATACATTACCAAAGTTTATTAGTAAACTCTAAATGCGCAATCTCCGGCACACGTTCAGGAAACCAGTGCGGATTGAGTGTACTCCAAAACCGCGCGCATCGGCTTTCGAGTCAAACTTAGTCACGTTCAAACTGCGGAGTTCGCGACAACAATCCACCACCGATAAAACATTTACCAAAATATCTTCGTGCCACTGCTGCAGCTTTATGGGTTCCACAAGGCTTGGGTAGCGTTATCGATGGCCGAATCGGCATCTTCGTTGATCTTCTTGCATTGAAGTAAGACATCTGAAAAAGAAACACTTCACGAGTTTGGACTGCTTTCTGCACGCTCTTCGTCATGCTCGACGCTACCAGAGGACTCCAGGGGAGATGGGATTGGGGGAGGGAAGGGACTAGGGTGGGGGTAGAGGGGTTGTTGTTGTTGTTGTTGTTGTTGTTGTTGTTGATGATGATGAAGACGACCGCGCACCGGTGGCTCAGTTGGTTGAGCACCGGGCTGCCACGCGGAAGGTCGTGAGTTCGACTCCGGCTTGACCAACTCTCAGGGTCTTAAAATAACTGAGGAGAAAGTGCTGCCTTTGTAATGACATCTGCAAATTGTTAGACTCTGTGGTCTTCTCGGATAAAGACGATGAACCGTAGGCTCCGCCTCACAACCGTACCCTTTAACTGTTCATAACCCTGTGGGACATAAAAGAACCCACACACTTGTCGCAAAGAGAAGAGTATGAAGTTCCCGGTGTTGTGGTCTGTCCTCTGTGGTGTATCATGGTTGGGAGGGTAAATGTTCGGAGATTCGCCCTTGTCACACGGCGGCCATATTGTCCCGGGAGACCAAAAAAGCTTTGTTTTACCACGCCAAGCCTCACCCCATGGTTTCCACTGCGAGGCTTGGCGTGGTAAAGCAAAGCTCTTTTGGGTCTCCCGGGACAATATGGCCGCCGTGTGACAAGGGCGAATACTAACTACATCAAGCTACCCTAAAATCCGCGGGTAAAAAAATGATATGATATAATATGATGATGATCATATCTTCTTTCATCAATGTGTCCCGGGCTTATATATATTCCTGGGCTCATCGCCTTACGTAGGTTGAATTTACTGTTCTCTGCTCTGTTCCGAAATTTTTACTCTCCAGGCACCTCGGTTTTACCGTCTTAATTATCATGAACTTTCGATTGACCTTATATGTTATAATTGGTTCTGATTTGATTCGATTTAAATTCACGGTCTCCTCAACTAACTCAGCTTCTTTATAAACTCAACGCACAAATACAATGACTAGCATTGGTGCGTTTAAGTGATTTTGCTTTAAATGCAAAGACAGTTCACTTTAAACGAGTCAGTCAGCAATTCAGAAAATTCTAAGGTTAGAGGGAAACCATTAATTCATCGTGCGCGATCCTCTTGTGTAAGCCAATTTCAAAGGCTCACCATTGATTTCTCTTTAGCCCAGCCATTATAATCCAACAGCTGGTTTAGGTTAAGTTCAAGTTAGGATCACGAAGCTCTGTTTCTTTGGTTTTGAATTTTTGCTTCGTCTGAATAGCTCTACTTGCCTGGCAGTACATGCTGGTAATCATAACAAGCGACTTAGCCCTCAAAACAAACGCTTTTCGCATGCCACTTCAAAGGGAATACTCGTCGAAGTATTGCTCATTTTCTAAATAAGACCTTACCTCTAAAGCCCTTTTCAGCTTCTTCTGCGCTTCTGTCCAAAGAATTATTGGAAGAAGTTAACAGTTTTTCTGTAAAATAAACACAACAACATGCAGCAACCAATAAGTCTGGTTCCTGACTTCACACGACACGACGCGGATGCACTAGATCCCACAAAAATGTTCAAAAGAAGGCGTGCCAAGACGTGAAAAGCTATCACTTTTCGTCTTACTGGGGAAGGAAAGAATCATCGGCAATGTTGGAGGAGTGAAATATTCTTTTGGGAATTGAACTCCGTTTTTACGGAAATTCTCCCAGGAATATAGCCTGCTTAAGAATAATTAAGGCCTAAGCTTTGATTTTAAAATGTTTAGCTTTGCCGTGAAATTTGGCAAACGACTTTTTGTGGTGTTCAATATTGTTTGTTGTTGAGTGATAATACAGCATCATCAAATAGTGTTTAAAATATTGCCCCTGAGCAGCTAGGGATACGGTGGTCAAGTGGTTAGGTGATGTGTTGATTAACATTCCCAGGTTAGAGTCCTATGTCCATACACGTGGTTGTCTTTTAGAAAAATATATGAGCATTTCCCATAATCCACATCAAGCTTTCAGTCTTCTAATTTCACGATAATAGCAAATTCAAAGAAATTTAAGAATTCACGATAACAGTGAATTCAAGGTAGAGAATAAGTTGTAAAGAAACATTTACCTGTATTCCATGGTACGGTTTTGAGAGCAACTGAATGCGCTGGATCCAAGTCATTATCTGAGGAAAAAGACATGTGAAATGTTTCCGTTGGCCGGGTTCAAATCATCATTGGCACAATGTCACTTTAGGGCTTCCAACACTTTTCTTTGCGATAAAGAAAAAAATACTTCCCAGGCTAAACAAAAGCAAAAATTTCGTATCTGGTGTGACGTTAAATATCCAAGTTAACATTTCTATCCAGTGTTAATCTGGAAACAGGAAAACAACTGCGACAGTCCCCTCTTTAACTATGAGGGTGACGGTCATCTTGGATTTAGTGAACCGATCGACATTTAACAACTATTCACCGAAGTGGAGGTGGCTAGTGGTGGATATTTACCGAGCCGCGAAGCAAAGATTACAACATTTACGGGCGCAAATTCCGCGAAAATTGCTCGAAGGTGAATAGCAAAGGATATCCGAAGTTTGAGTAGCCAATCAGCGCACGCGTTCAACGCTATCCACTCTTTTGGTTTTTACCAATTTGCGATATCCCTTCAATGGAAAAATTTGTGATATCCCTTCAATGGAAAAGCCTGAAACATTCATAATCTGCTATGACGCTCTCATGGTTGGCACATCTGAAGTGTCTATAGCTTCTTCTGTTGGTTTGCTAGGTAAACTTCAGTGCTTACAAAACACGGCGACGCGTATAATTTTCAGACTGCCAAAGTTCTGCCATATCACTCCATCAGTTTTTAGCCAGCACTGGTTGCCTGTGCGACATCGAATCGACTTTAAGATTTCCCTCTTGACCTTCAAAGCAATAGATGGGTCTGCACCCAGCTACATTACGGAGTTAGCAGTGGTCAAAGAGAATCGTTACCGTTTGAGATCTTCAAATCAATTTCCGCTTTGCATGCCGAATGGTATCACAAAAAAGACTCTGAGTGACAGGGCATTCGCAGTCGCAGCTCCTACACTATGGAACTACTATGACACTACTCTCTCCCAGAAGAGCTGCGAAGCAAGAGTGACATAAACGATTTCAAACACCCCCTTAAAGCGTACTTTTTTACCGAAGCATTTTGAACACCTTAGTCGGATTGATCTTAGCTTGAGTTGTTCTCATTTTACTACAATTGTATTTTAATGCATGTGTCATACTAGTCCTCACACTTGGATTTTATTCAGTATTCACGAGCCTTACTTATGACTGTTATTATATTATATTATTCTTTCTTTCTAATTCTATTTATTCATATTGTAATGCGCATTTGATCAAACTATTTGTTAACCTGCGCAATAGAAGTAATAAATTATTATTATTATTATTATTATTATTATTATTATTATTATTATTATTATTATTATGATAATGATGATGATAATGATGATGATGATGATGATGATGATGATGATGTAGAATTAAGCAATTAAGCACAGGGTTTTTCCCTGGGGAGAAATATCTAGTCAAGTCTCATCCCGAGACCTAAGACTTCCAGCACTACTTTCTGAGGATATGTGCCGATCCGAGGAGTGCCGACTTATGCATCGTTCTTGTTCGGTCCTTTATTCCTGGTTGCTCCAAGTGGCCTGCCAGCTTCTTTGACACTGAACCCAATGCACCTATCACCACTGGAACCACTTTTGTCCTTGATTTCCAGATCCCTTTAATCTCTCTTGCCAGGTCTTGGTACTTCATACTTTTCAGTTTCTTTCTGCAGTACGTTGCTATCTCCAAAAACAGCTATGTCCACAAGGATTGTTTCCTTTGCCTTCTCTTTCTGAACTACAATATCTGGCCTCCTGTGATGGATTTCACGGTCTGTTTGGATGGTAAAGTCCCACAACAGTTTTACTTCCTCATTCTCTTCTAGGCTTTGGGGGGAATGCTGATACTATTTGTCACTGCACTCAACTCCATATTCCTTGCACAACTCCCAATGTATGGCCCGCTCAACAACATCATGTCTCTTTTTATTTTCTGTTTACGCAAGCCTGGAGCAACTACACAAAATAGGCTGTACAGTTTCATCGTGACTACCACACATTCTGCATTTGGATGATACATTTTGGTTTTCGATTCTGGCTTTTACGGCGTTTGTTCTTAGTGCCTGGTCTTGCGCGGCAACGATAAGCCCTTCTGTCTCCTTCGTCAGTTCACCAGTTCTTATCCAATTCCAGAAAACACCAGATAGGTCCTTTATCTCTCTCTTGAACTGCCCATCCAGCTGCTTTCCAGACCAGTCCTCAGTTCTTTCCCTCTAACTTTGCTTATACTCCTTTGGTGTTTCAATTTCATCGACATTCTTCCTCTTCCATGCAGCTTTCACCAAACGTTCCTGGCTCTGGCTGATGTAGACATTGATATTTCTTTCTTCAGTATTTATGGCGTCCTCAACACTAATTAGCCCACGCCCTCCTTCTCTTCTTGGTAAGTACAAACTTATTAGTCTGTTCGCTTCTCGTCTCTGGTCGAACAAAGAGGCGACGTGGCTCTTGTTCTCGGGAGATGCTCAGAGGACGAAAAAATAGGGTTTTTTTATATCAAAGTATGTGCTACTCGTTTCTATTCTCTGGTCGATCAAAGGGGCGATGTTCCTCTGCTGATGAAGAGCTAGTTTTTTGGGATGCTCAGGGCGCGAAAAAAAAACGGCTCCAAAACTTACCAAATGAATTTGTACTCGGTGGACCTGGATTCTAGAAGTTAGTTGCCTGATTCCAGAAAGCTGTAATGGATCACCGAGTCAATTTCATACACAGCACGACAGGCATGCGCAACCAATCAATTTAGCCATGCAATAGCCCACTTTCGATATATCAAAATTCAGTCCTAAACAAAAGGCATCATCTCGAGGTTCTCTGGGGAATAAATATAATGATTTTTGTGAGTTTATTCCCAGGGGCCTCAAGATGATGTCTTTTGTTTAGGACGAATTTTAATATATCGAAAGTGGGTTATTGAAAAGCGCTACATAAGTTAAGCTTTCTATTCCATGGTTCCGCTTTCTACGTTAAAACCTAACCTCTAATTATGGCTTCCATTTCATCGCACATCTCGTACAAGTCAGCTCCTTTTCCGCTAACTCTTTCACCTAAATGAATCATAGGGAGTCTACATGTTATATCATGAGAAATCAGATAATCAAATATGGCAGTAAAGCAAATGTCCTATTGCGGGCAACGAAGGCGCCCTTTTGCTAATCTTGTCAGTGACGTTTCAGTTTACAGCCAAAGAAATCAAGAATCTCGGGAAGGGATATTCTACTCGTCCTACACTTTTCAAGACCACCGCTGTACCTCTATACCGCCTTTCATTGAAGAATTAGACTCGAAAAAACACCCCATATTTCTGAATTTCGTGCACAGACAAAAAATGGAACCGTCCAAACGACACTTACCCCAGCAAACAAAGAGAAGTACACTAATCAAGGGAAAAATCATCGCCGGCGCTTTTTAATGTCCTTTCAATTCGAGTTGTGTTTTTTTGTTTGTTTGTTGTTTGTTTGTTTGTTTGTTTTTTTTGCTTCTGGCCCCAGTTGTTCAAAAGGTTGATAACGCTATCCACCGGATAAATCACTATCCATCGGATAGTGCAATTCGTTTCGCTATTATTTACTTATCCACTGGATAGTGATTAATTCGGCGGATAGCGCTACCCATCGTTTGAGCAACTGGGGCATGTAATTTTCCCGGGATGAAATAGCATAAGCGGACCCTTACCAACTTACCATCAAGAGTTTTTAGCTTCGGAAGAAGGCTACACACAGCTTTCTTGTAATTTTCAGACAGGCAAACTGAACAACAGAAACAGTCACGATGTTGTTATTTTAGATTACGTACATACAAATCTCTAAACGAAAGAGAGGAATATTAATGATCTTCGCACTTAGAGCGAGTTTCAATTGAGTGTCGTAAAACCAAAACCAAAGTAATTACTTTGGCCAATCAAAAAGGACGGAGACAATCCAGTAAACCAATCAAAACTCGGAAGTAATTACACGTAGCCGACACAAAGCGCGGGAAAATGTGCACGCGCGAGCCACTATTGGTTTTGGTTTCACTTTTGATGGGTTGAAAAAATGGCGCGAGAACGTTGAACCAATCACTGAGTGAAGTAATGCAAAACCAAAGTAATTCGCTAATTACTTTCGACACTCAATTGAAAACCGCTCTATCTAGGCAACTAAAGCAATGATCTCTTGCTTCAAGTGGCTCCAAACAGGATTCCAACCCATGACCTCTGCGATACCGGTGCAATGCTCTAAAGCCTCGTTTTCCGATTACTAACGACACAAGCACAAGCGCATGCGCGAGCAGAGCGCTTATTTCACCGTGAAAACGGGGTTCACCAAAAAAAACAGGACAGGCACAAGGATCGAAAAAATTGGTCCTTTTCCCTGCGCTTGCGCTTATGCTTTAGTTCGCTTGCGTTGTGTCAAAACAAAACACAGCATAAACACAAAGAAATTTGCTGCGTCTGGCCAATTAAAGCACTCGTTCCAGAGTCCCCGTGTCTGAGAATCTGAACAAAATGGCGGATGCCGTGATTGAATTTCTATGGTAGTGCACTGTAGTGCCAATAGGCCTGCAGCGTGTGCATAAATCACGAAAATAAACAGGTCTGTTGGAAGCGTGCTTGAGTTTCAACAAAATGAACCCCAAAAATCGGCATGAATTTGTAAACGCTGATCAATAATAAAGCAGCTGCTATTTCCAAAACGATGGGATTACCTGGTGATAAATAACCTCGTCTAGGAAAGTAAATTTTTGACTTTGCAGAAACAATGGTCAACCTCAAGAGTTAGGCGATTGTGATCCTTCTGTTGAATTCGCACATTTCTTGTTAAACTTTATAACACTTGAAAGAAAGAAAAAAAACCTAACAAAAACCCGGTGTCGTGCCATCATTTTGACACAGATGTATCCTTTGTTTCGCCAGTAAACACTCAAGGTAACTTGATCACGGCGCCCGCTGAATTCGATGTCACTCTCGATTTTGCAATTTACTTGTGCAGCCAAAAGTACAATAGAAAAATTGAACGTGGCAAAAATATCCAAAAATGTTTTTCGCTGATGGTACCTTTTATATTCGCAGTTCAAAATTTATGTCGTTTTCACGTTGCAGATTTTGTTGCTGATGGCAAAATATTTTATTCTCGATCGACACTTCTTGAAAACGTCCTTCTGCTCTTTCTAACTTCCTTCCTAACTGTGTGTCAATATTTATTTACTTCTGCATCAATATTTGTTTTACATAAAGCAGACTAACAAAATCTGTACCTTGCTCAGTTCGCAGTTTTGAGCGTTGAAATAGAATTTTCGGTCATATGTTTCTGGCACAAAAGCGGCATATTTTGAGGTCTCCCATCCAGATACTAACACCACCAGACAGGCCTTGACTTCAGTCAACTTTTGTCTTAGAAAGCTGTCAGACGCTCTGAGTACACGCTTAACCTTGTGGTGAAAAAGAAATTGTAAGGGAACTTGAAAATGATCAACATGTCAGCCCCGAAAGCAATGTTTCTCTATTCCTTTTTATTTTCTTCGATCTTTCTGGTTTTAAGTATTTTACTAGTAACCACATGTCTTCTCAGGGGGCTATTTACCTTAGACATCTACCATGGCACCATAATGATTTTCGATACCAAAACAATATCGTGTGCTATTAGGGCTACATATTACGCAAAGACAACTTGAATCTCCTGGAAGACAAAACGCAGGTCAGTTGACAATATGGAATAAAGCTGTGTGTTACTGCACCACACGTACGCAATGCGTGCCCATTTTTATTCTTGTGTCGACGTTTCTTTTCACTTAGCATAAGCCACTTATGCTTGCACTTGTTCTTGCGTCGCTAACGAAAACCAGGCTTTAAATAACAAACAATCTACATGACTGTCCGTCATCGACTAGCAGAGCCGTAAATGCGTCAAAGAGGTTGTCGATAGAGACAGTTCTGACTTAGTTGGAGCAGTCACATGTTAATAATAATTATTATTGATGTAGTCATTCTCGTCACCAGAGCCTTGGATCGACCCAAGGCTCTAGGAAACTCTATATCGGAGAAGATGCTTCTGCTCGCTCCTCCTGCTAACATGAATGCACCAATTAGAGCCACTTTTAATTGTTCTTCACGAAAACCAATGAGAAGACACTTTTTTTGTTTCAGGGTTCCCCAGAGCTCTTCTCTCCCTCAGTCAAGAGATGAGCTCTGGGGCGGAGATTGTGATGTAGTTAACTTTCATCTCACAAACAAAATAGCTTAGGCAACCATTACCAGGATTAGACAGATTTTCAACAGCATCTTGAAGTCTCAGCGTTGTTAACTTTTCTAGTTTGGACAAACAAGCCAGGCTGTCAATGCTATAAATTGAGATTAAAGAAAAGGGTCAAAATTAACATTAATATTACATGTATTGCATTCAAGGCTCAGTACACTGTAAATGATTAGTAAATTCCCACTGTTTGGGAAACCCACAATTCACACACAATTAATGCTTCTTATAAACTCAATGACTTACTGTATTTGCGGTCAAACTCGTGTTCACAACAGTTGCATTCTCATTTAGATCAAAAGTCACCACGTGTCTGTAAAACTATTTTGTGGAGCCCAGCAACACATTATAATAGCACAAGATAAGTTCACAGTAAGTGGTTACCAAACACAATAATAACCTCACAGAGTACATGTAAACGGTTTATGCAGCACGGTGCAATATCAAGTAGACATGGGGTGGATTAATACATGTACTATAAAAGAACAATATTCTAGAGGAATAACGTCAATGCCCTCATACAGTAAAAGACAGGCAATCAAGTAAAAGATTGTACAAAGTGCATGCATGTTGAGTTGCAAGTGGATGAAAAAAAAGATGAATAATTTATTGGTTTTTTGTTGGCTTCTTTCCATGCCACTTCCCCAATGTTACCACAATAAACGAAAGTCTTTCTTTCTTTACATTATGTACCAAGCAGCCGTGATTTGGCTAAACTCCTTTGGACATTTTTCCAAAAGCGCATCGTCATTTGCACAATGCACAATGCATATTTTCTAACTTTCTTTCATATTCTGAATTCTTTATTACCTTCTTATTATGTTGCCAGCCACATTTAGAGAGGAAAGATTTGAAAGCTCCTGAACTCCTTCTGTTGCAATGAAATCACAAATAGAGAGGATTGTTCCCAGTGACCAATAATTAAAGCAAAAAAGGTTGGGTACAGCTGTAGCTCCTACTCATTTTCTTAGATGTATTTTTACCTAATTCTTAACATTAATCCTCTGATAAACCCCCAACTTGACCACCTGAAAAAACTTCAGTGACAAAATCAAAAGCTTAAAATGCAAAACACTATTTGATCCCAATACTGAAACTTATGTGATAATGACAATGACAGGATAATGACACATGATAGTGAGTAAACAATAAAAATTGTCTTCATTAATGCTGCCTGCCACCTCATTTCTGTTGAACGAACTCCAATTATCTAGTCTTTTGAAAACTGAAATGCTATAATGTTGTACACCACAATACGCAGTTCAAACTTCATGCCATCTTGAACCCCACTGAGACCTAATTCTAATCTAATCTTTGGCAATGTGCAAGGAACTACAGTGTATGAACTGTGATTTAACACCACTTGATTTTCAAAAGAATCATTCTTTATCACCCTATAGTGTTCACAGGTTTGGATCTTCTATGATTATGATACCTTACCAGCATACATAAATATTTCAAACTGTTTTCAACATAATAGTAAATTGGAATAATATCATCTATGGCTCACCTAGAGTTGATAAATTGTTATTTGAAATATTCAAGGTTTCCAGAAGCTTCAACGCACCTAGTAACGAAAAACAAAAAAAAGGTATGTAAGTAATGTACGCTCATGCCAATCAATCTAAGCTGTGTAAATCAATAAATATTAATTATTAAATTATTATTTAGCGGCACATATTAATTAAAATATTACATGTATGACCGGCAATTCACAATATCTTACAAATATTGGCAACAGGTACATTTCTTAGAATTAGTTTTAGCATATTGTTTTCAGAAAATGTAATGATATTAATTTTTACTATTCTAAAAGAAAAGTATGATTCTTATACTGTAACTATATGATGCAGCTTAAAATTTAACCTACTCAAGGAGTCCAGACTGGAGATATTGTTGTTTCTGACATCCAAATGTAAGAGACCCATGCATTCACTGATGCAGCAAATATCACACAAACCTTCAAAAAAGTAGAACAGGTTTCACAGCTCAGGACACAAAGTCAGAATGGTTTCAACCACAGAATATCTAATATTTTACATAACAGTAGTTAATCCATTGCACCTCAAATGCCCCAGAATTCCCTCAGTTGACAAGTCAAATCGTCAAGCATTGGACAGAGTAAAATCTGTTAAGCATCACCTCCAGGGATCAATGGGTTAATTAATAAAGTGGACATAGTTTTTGCATGCTTATCATTTACATCTCAAACGCCTTAGAATGCCCTCAGTTGACAAGTCACATTGTCTAGCACTAGAAAGGGTAAAATCTGTCAAGTCTCACTCCCAGGGATCAATGGGTTAAGATAAATCTGTCCTGATTTGTATCAAACACATTCTGGTGTTTTCCTTGAAGAACTTAACCTGCATTCTTTTCACAACAAAAAAATTGTGGGTCACCCTTGACTCTTTCCCTCCTAAAGCCCGGTTTCCAAATAGTCGTCCCTGTCGTTACAATCGTCTCTGTCGCTTCAAATTTTTGGAAGCGACAGGGACGATCATATGGAAACACTCTAGCGATCACCCGGGACGATCCTGGGACGATCCTTGCGACAGAAACGATCAGTCGTCCAAGATAGACTCGAGTTCTATCCTTGCGACAGAGACGACCGGAAATGACTCTCAAGCAATCACATGTTTTTAATGGAAACCGGGTTCAAACCATAGAAGCTTTCATTTTGTTAACCGAGTTTAATTAAACATGTCTTGTTGGTGTGAATAGGGTATACGATTTTCAACACAGTAAATTGTTGGTGCCACCACTGGTGAGCTAAACCTCTTTTTCATGAGCCGCAAACTGCTTGGCATTGCTGTTTTTTAATGATTTTTAGCACTGCAAAGCAGGTTGTCACCTCAAATGAAGAACTAAGCCATAGCTTATTAAGCAAATTATGATGCACTGACAAAGTCCAGAAGTCATGTACAAGTAGATTTTACCAAAATTAATTTTAAAAATTGGGGGTTTGAAGGTTTATTTACATGCAAATCCAGTTGGGTAACAGAATAGTGATGGTGTCCTTTTAAGATCCTTTAAATATCAATAATTACAGTAACTATACCAACCCATTCCACTGAGATCCAAAAAATGGATGCTCTCAAGGTCAAATTCACCAGTTCTGCTCTTCAGCATGAAAGGAGTCAAGCGAGATGATGATTCTAGAACAAGAAGAAATCGCTTTTTTTTTTTTACCAAACATTTATCTGGTTTGTAACAACATTTCACAAATTGATGTCCATTAAAATTTTATTAAACATTGTGCCATTTTCTTGAACTTTGATATAATTTTTACTAGCCCATGTTATTTCCCATAGTTGGAAACCTCAGCTGGGTTTTGCTGCCCAAAGACTACATCACGACATGACTAATGTTAGCCTGCGTAGCAGGCGGTTTGGTGAATTTTAGAAGCTTCTTTCCACCGGGGTTGACTTTCGAGTGATCGATGGAATAAAAAAGGGCAGGAGGGCGCGAGGAAAGGGGCAACAAACTACCTGCAATCAACCTCACAACCTTTTCGAAAACCTCGCATTTCCAATCATGAGTGGCGAGCACAGGTTTGATGTCAACTACCGACCAATCATAGCGTGCCTTGAGTAAACATTGGTGTAATACATTTAATTTGCTAGTAAGAGAAAAAAATGACAAGATCAAACTGAAATGTATCAACTTCCCGTTAACGTTTCCCTATCCATGTTTCTACTGTGTACGATTGGTTTCAAGAATTTGTCAACAATGATACATAGCCGACAATTTTTGTGGAAATCAGTTGGACATGTATGTCATTTCAAGATATTGAGAAATACCTGCATATCTCCTGCCAATTAGAAAAGTACATGTACCGGTAGTAGCTGGAGGGGAGCTGGAGCTTCCCAATAGATACATTTGGCAGCCACCAACGAGAGGTTGCCACAAGTCTTCATCCTTTAGCTTTTTTAATCTGGTCACCAATGATACTTCGCAAAGGTATGATTACTAATGCAGAACACATTTCATGGCTTAGAAAAAGCTGAAATGTACGAAGCTTTTGCCAAATCCATTGGGAAGGACCGCCAAAATATCACCTCCATTAATTTTTTGTGGTTTTATGTTTTTCTGCTCTTATTTAATTAAGAACACCAGAAAATCCAGGCTACAGCAAGGAAGTTTCCTGACCAATTTTAAGACAGATTGTCGGCTCTTTCCACTCTTTTTTATGAAAGAGGGCAATAAGTTTTGACTGACAGATGGATTTTTTCTGACACTCATCACCCAATCAGGAATGATCTTCTCTCTGTCCGAGGACGAACGGAGGTTTCAAAAATGTTAAGAGGTTGATTGCAGGTGCTTTCTCACTCCTTCTCTTCGGCCCCTTCACCCTTCGCATTCTGGCACCTAGAGTCCAGCCCTGCCATTGTTGAATTCGTCTTGTTTGCTTTAAGAATGAAGACTACAAATTTACTTTATTTTATTTTTTGCTTTTGATGTAGGTAAATGGCAGATCCAAAATAATTGTCCATGAAACAAAAGAACAAAGCAAACATAACAATACCTAATTAGCTCGGTCTAATCAGAATAACAATGGTTCTTTTGTCCTCCGCCATTTTAGTCCGGTATAGGGAGGTCAACTATTGTCATTAATGTGCCAACCAGAGCCTCATTGGCTGTTACAACAAAGGTTCTTTTGTTCCAGTGGTTGGCACATTTGAATAACAAAAGCAACGTTTGCAAACAGATATCTTCCCTATATGAAAGTCTACCCAGCTTATTGGAAGTGAACTGTAAGTGAAAATTGCAGAATACCCCGAAAGTTATTTGCATTCCATTGAATAAGAATAAGCTCTATTGTATTCCGACTCGTTCTCCAAAGAATGCCGCCTAGGGAAAACAATATAGTGGTGAGGTGTTGCGGGGTATTCTGTAATTGCTCCTGAGGGGATATTCTAGAATCTAGCCTTTGTATTAATTAACACTACAGTGTAAACAAAAGGTAACTTTTTCTGCAAAAAAGTAAGCTCTCAGGTAGACCCGGCTACGAACGTCTATAGTGAAACGTTTTTAACGAGAAAAAAAAATTGTTACATAAAGGGAATTATAAATACCTCCAGCTCTAGCCATGATGAATCACTCTGTGAAAAAACGTTATTTCTAACAGAGATTATGATCGTGGATAAAAGTGCTGTACGGTGCAGACATTTCGTTTGCCGCCATTTTGCAAATATCAACTCTCTTTTCCAGTATTACTCGATTTAAAAAAACTGTGCTAAACTGCACCTGGGGCGAACTTCCTGGGGTTACGAAGGCGCATACGAACTGAGCATCAGGCAGTCATTTTTGGGGTCTTATGCATTATGCATAAAGACCCCATCTTGTCAGTTTGTCACTTTGAGGACGAGAACACACGTGACAGTCTGGCTTGTAGACTGGGTACTAGTAATTGCGAGGTCATTGTTTTCAAGTGCCGGCCATTACTTCTAGCGTTCGTTGTTTGCAAATAAATCTGCGGTCGTTTTCCCTGTTTTTGGAAAAATTTGAAGAGTTTTCCGTCGCAAATTAGTTGTAAGGTAAGTTATTTGTGTTTCAAAATTGATTTGTCGTGCTGTTTCAGATTGGTTTTCTTTCTTTCATTTCGAAAATTAACTATCCTAGCCTGCCTTGTTTGTTCTTTGTTATTTCATCCAGGTGACGTCGCTGCACTAAGGTGCAGTATTGCGGTTTATCAAGATATCTTGATAGGATGTTATTTGTTTGAGACTTGATATTTGGATATTTTATTGATATTTGGGTGATAATAGAATGATAATATCGAGGAATCATTTTCATCATAATGTGCATGTCAAATAAACTATCATTATCATTTGAGATTATCATGATAGTTGCTCAATAATTTTCGCTTGCAAATTCTGTAATTGTCGCCATCAAATCAAAGTATCACTCTCAAATCTTGAGAATAGCATGGAAAAATATATTTCTGAATAGCAAGCTATAATATTATGTATCACTCTCATTCTCAAATCATGTCTTACGCAAGTAATTTTATCATGTAACAAAGAAGAACAGACAGTGACAGTGATTGTTTGATATATCATGATAATATCAAAATTCTCTAATAAAGCTGGAGAATACCACAATTGATCACTCTATTACCGGGTAGAAGAAAACCTTACTTAATAAAAATGTTGTGATAATATCATGATTTATCACTATATCACAGGAGTATGGTGGCCCAGTATTATCATAGTAAAATATGTAAGTTTTTGAGGAGAAAAGAATAAAAAATGGAAAGAAACGAAAAATATAAGCCATCCAGATAGAAAAAAGGGAGAAAAATAGTATTTTAATAAACAATGATATAAAGTAAAAAAATATTTGTTGACAAATTAAAAAGAAAAAAAGTAAAGAAAAATAATTTAAGCACTAAAAATATTAAAAAAATACATATAATTGAAAAAAAAAAAAAAAAAAAGAAAGAAAGAAAAAACTTTGAAAATCAACATCGAAAATCAACATTAAAAATAAACATTGAAAATACAACATTGAAAATCAACGTTGGAAATCGACATAAGAAAAAAAAAACACGTTATTTCCACGTGGCCTGTCGTTATCATAGACCAGGATGCTTTGCACGCATATTCAATAAATTTCAACCATCAGAGAGGTGATTAGAAGCTCCAGCCTGATACATCAGGGTTGTTTGGACGGTGCTTGATATCTGCAGTATATGATAACCAAAGTGTACATATTGTGAGCACGAGAGAGGAAAACAAAAGGCGAACAATGCATTGTTCATAAGCCAGTGCAGTGGCCCATCATTCTCGTAGCCCGTGAAGACTTTAATCTGCGGACTTCAGCGGAGCTTGAGACCAGGGTGACCCATACCGAAGAGAAATCGCCTGAGAATTCCATTCGCCAAACAGTACTGTACGGGTCCGCAAATGATCCCCAAACTGTACCGCAAATGATACCATGAAAATGGAACGCAAATGATCCCCATTTTGGACCGCAAATGATCCCGAAAAAAAATTGAGGAATGGCATGGAGGGTGGAATGATCTGGACAGAGAATTAATGTGAAGAGCGCTTATTTTTTTTATTAAAAATCACTTTAAATGGCTCACACAGGTTTCTGTCTCATTCTAGTTTTCCAGAAAGACTGAATTTTGTTTTCTGACCACGATGTTATAAATTTGCCACATTTAATTATCGGATACAATCATCAAAAACTAACTTGGACGCATTTCTAAATTGATTGTGACCAGGCGCCCGTTTCTCGAACTCTGCGTGTGTTTGCCAGAGTTGTTCGAATATACCGACTGTTTGTAATCGTTTCGTGGTTTTGCAGTTACTGGTCATGCGTCACTGACACCCAAATACATTTGCATGCTCAATACGAAATGTCCCTGAATCAAGGCCGCTGGCAGACCCGATTTTTCTAGGAAGATCGAAAGAGACTCTGCTCGCAGGGTTCGAGAAACGGGCCCCTGGTCAGAATCAGTTTAGAACTGCGTCCAAGTTAGTTTTTGATGATTGTGTCCGATAATTAAATGTGGCAAATTTATAACATCGTGGTCAGAAAACAAAATTCAGTCTTTCTGGAAAACTAGAATGAGACAGAAACCTGTGTGAGCCATTTAAAGTGATTTTTAATAAAAAAAAAATAAGCGCTCTTCACATTAATTCTCTTTCCAGACCATTCCACCCTCCATGCCATTCCTCAATTTTTTTCGGGATCATTTGCGGTCTAAAATGGGGATCATTTGCGTTCCATATGGGATCATTTGCGGTCCTGGTATCATTTGCGGTACAGTTTGGGGATCATTTGCAGTTCTGGGATCATTTGCGGACCCGTACAGTACTGTTTGGCGAATGGAATTCTCAGGCGATTTCTCTTCGATATGGGTCACCCAGGTCTCAAGCTCCGCTGAAGTCCGCAGATTAAAGTCTTCACGGGCTACGAGAATGATGGGCCACTGCACTGGCTTATGAACAATGCATTGTTCGCCTTTTGTTTTCCTCTCTCGTGCTCACAATATGTACACTTTGGTTATCATATACTGCAGATATCAAGTACCGTCCAAACAACCCTGATGTATCAGGCTGGAGCTTCTAATCACCTCTCTGATGGTTGAAATTTATTGAATATGCGTGCAAAGCATCCTGGTCTATGATAACGACAGGCCACGTGGAAATAACGTGTTTTTTTTCTTATGTCGATTTCCAACGTTGATTTTCAATGTTGTATTTTCAATGTTTATTTTTAATGTTGATTTTGGATGTTGATTTTCAATGTTGATTTTCGATGTTGACTTTAAAAGTTTTTTCTTTCTTTCTTTTTTTTTTCAATTATATGTATTTTTTTAATATTTTTAGTGCTTAAATTATTTTTCTTTACTTTTTTTCTTTTCAATTTGTCAACAAATATTTTTTTACTTTATATCATTAATGTTTATTAAAATACTATTTTTCTCCCTTTTTTCTATCTGGATGGCTTATATTTTTCGTTTCTTTCCATTTTTTATTCTTTTCTCCTCAAAAACTTACATATTTTACTATGATAATGCTGGGCCACCATACAGGGAGGAAGAAGAAATTCTTACTTAATTAAATATTCTGATAATATCATGATAAATTATGCTTATATGATAAAAACCTAATGCGGAATATCAAAAAATCAGTCCCTTATAAAACCATTGATTAATCATGATATTATCAACATTGCTTACAAGAAACATACAAGATATTTCTTGATATATCATAAGTGATAATTAGTCATTATATAGTGATAAACCGCAATGCTGCACCTCTCTCCGTCGCTGAGTGGAATCGATACGGGAGTTGTTTACTCTCGCAAGCCAACATATTTAGACTCGGCTTGTGTTTAGTGCGGATTGCACTGAAGCTAAGACGCTTTCGCAAGCCCACATTCATTGGCTCGAAATCCGTTGCGCACCACATACCTCACAAGTATCTCACAAGCTATCACAAACCAGTATTTATCGGCTTGAAATGTCGGTGTGGGTTACATCCCAAACTGAATTTGCACTCTCAAAGAATAGTATTTCGTACTCTTACTGTTGTCTGCTACTAGCCGCCAGCATGGGAACAACAATCGAACAATACCGGTCAAGGATCGGCTGTCACAACAATTTTGTGAAAGTCAAGGATGCATTTTCTGGTGTGCGAGGGCGATTTTGGAATACGATGCTTATGATGTTTTACTTAAATGTGTTTTACTTGCCAACATTAAAACAAGTTGTTGGACATTACAAGTCGTGTAATGAGGTGATGTTTTGGTTTGCACAAATGATGTGCTACAATGTTTATATCCCATTGCTTATAAGGCAAGCAAATGATGTGGAGGAAAATCCAGGTCCTACAATATTTGATATCATTGATCCAACAACCACTGTGTCTGCTGACTCTAGTCAAGGAAGTGAAACAATCTTTGGTGTGAATACTGGTAAAGTAATGTGTAGCCATGTCACTCCCTGGTATTATACCATCAAATACAAGATATTAGTTTGTGGACTAATTCTACTTTGAACAATATTTTGGTTATTGGAAATAATCTATACAGTTCTATAAGATGTTCTGTGCGAACAAATGACTATTTGCTGTTAACTGATGTTCCAGACATGGTTTCAATATTTGATAAAGTGTATTTATTGCAATATAGTGTATGAATGTCATTAGTTAACAAACAACAATTGTAATTCTGTTGAGAGTTTGAAAATACTCCTAGAAGTGAATTTCTAAGAGACATATATGGATCAATGTTTGATGTCAGGAACAAACTTCCAGTAAATGACTCACTATACACCCTTTTAATAAGTCTAATATATGCCGTTTTCCGCTAATGACATAGCAGTATGTGACATTGCTACACATTGCTTCCAGCATTCACACCAAAGGTTGCTTCATTTCCTTGACTAGAGTCAGCGGACACAATGGTTGTTGGATCAATGATGTCAAACATTGTAGGACCTGGATTTTCCTTAGGTTTTTACTACAGTGTGGTAAAGTGTTTTAATCAAATGGCTTTTCCCAGCACCACCACCTCCAGTTATAGCAAATAAACTGGTTCAACATTTTGTGACTTCAGACTGTTGAGGTTTTCATTTTATTTCTAGTCCATGAAAGCACCCTGTTGTAAGCTTTAGGTTGCGTTTTTTATTATGTAATGATCTACATGTAACTGATCCCACGTAATTGGTCATCAGATATTTCTCTTGGCTGTTTATACATTGTTACTGGTGATGGACTGATTTCCAGTAGTGTGGGGATTTGCACCAAGCACTGAGAGTACTTGTTCATTGAATGCCTCATCTAGTGATGATTCATCTTAGAATTCTAGTTGAATTTCAGCATTCTTTTGATCATTTATAAGATCATATGAATGTATGACAGTGCCATGCTTGTTTCTTAGCCAATCTAGTGCTTCTGTTAGTGGTAAATAGCTGATAGAGATGATGTAGCGTGCAGCAAGAGTTGTCTAAACTGTGCAAATGGCATTAAGAGAAATTTTAGTGGCCAGTCATCGATGTAAAATTCTGAACAGGTCTGAAATTTGAAGCATACTTAAGGAACTCATTTCACCGCTGCATTGTTATGGCAAATTTTGAACCAATCACGCATGGTAAAAGTGAGACCGTAGTACCAAATTCTGTAAGGGCTGAATGAAGTTAAGCTAAGCATAAGACCCCAAGTACGCATTGCGGACCTATTTTTTCTATTGGCGCAGTATGAGGTGAGAGAACAGGAACCATTTGCACGGAAAATCCGGTTGGAACACAGGTAAATATAGAGAACATATGAGGCGAAGTTTAGGTCTGGAAATTTGCTAGAAAATGGAAATAAAAATCGATGAAACTTACCATGTGATGAGCTGTTGTTATCTTTAATACGTACACGAAGTTTCGGGAAAAATGGTCCCCGTTCACCTTCCTTCCTTCTTCGTCCCCGTTCACCTTCCTCCACATAGTATAGTGGCAAGGTAGGAGACGGAAGCAACCGTTGGGACTCCGATCGACCCAAAACAAGCATGGTTTTATTCGCAAAAATCGAATCCAGTCGCTAAATAAACACGTCAGGCTCGAGGAAAAATGAATTTCTCTAAACCATGAATCCCCTGAAGCATCTCCAGGCTCCATATAAGAGCGGAAACATAAAGAACGACCCTCGCAAAGGAAAAGAGCTCGATTCATTAATCCCACTGAAAAATTGCCTCCACACTAAGGATGTCTCGATTGCCCACATGAACATCTGTGGCCTGGTCAGACACATTTGGGAAATAAAGATATTGTTGGAATATTCGCCAGTTGACTTCCTGGCTGGGGCGTTACTAAACACAGGAACGGAACGGAACGGAACGGAACGGAACGGAATATACCGGAATAAACCGGAATATGCCGGAATGACACCGGAATGAAACGGAATGAACAAGAATGGTACCGGAATATACCGAAACGAGCCGGAATGACACCGGAATGAGGCGCAAT
>JALIRR010004640.1:0-5000 GCA_023091755.1 Montipora sp. Colony 1 RG-2022
ATCCCCATAACAAAAAAACCTGATCAATTTGTACAAACAACTAAAACGACTGCACACCCCCCATTGCACCATCACTTATACCCGTTAAATTCTCCGATTGCACCATCAGTCGACCCTTGGAAACCCCGAACCAATGGTTTTAATTTAATCTAAACTTTCCGGGATATGTAGGGGTAAAACCCGATCCCGATAATAAAAATTTTAAACAAACAACGTTTTCTTTCCAAAAAAGTCACGTTTTAATTTATTTTTTTTTTTTTTAAATGGTAAAGGGCAAAATTTTAGTCACACGAGTCACAAAAAAGAATTACGTTATCCAGGCCCAAATGGGGGGACCCTCCCAAAGGTGAACCCGTAACCCCCCCCCCCTTTTTTTTTAAAATTGTTTTTTGCTTTGCTATGGGGTTAGGGTTGGGGTTGGGGTTTAAATTTTTCCCCGATACAAAAAAAAGGGGAAAGAAAAGTCTGTTCATTCAAAATTCCCCCGCAAGATTTTAATCATGCAGAAAAAAAAATTAAATCAATTAATGATTACAATTGGTACAAAATCTAGTTAGTATGCTGCTGGCCGTCGATTGAGTGTCTTTTCGGCACAAAGAGCATGAAATAGCGTTTACTCCAAGTTTATTTTGTTAATTTCAAGTCGGTGTGGCTAAAGCTGTTTTTCACAATGAACTATAACAAATATAACTTATTAGCTTGCCTCAAAGTTAAAACGCTGTTTCATGGGAATTATTGTCCACTTTCTACGTTTTATGTGAAGTATGGCGTCACGAATAGATTCGAGCATCTAACAAAGAGGAAAAAAGTAGGTCTTATCGCTTTATTGCTATGTTTGGAACTACTCGGAGTTGTTGCATTTAAGGGTTGATCAGTTCGAAATTCCTATTGAACTTGTTGTTTCGGTTTTGACTTGTTGTTGGTGAGTAAGAAAAAAATCAAGATTACATCATTTTTTTGTTTTTTTTTTTTTTTTTAATGCAAAGTTTTCAATGGTTCCATTTACCATGTCACTTCTGTCCACTACTCTTGACATTGTGTCAGTGACATGATACTTCCAATGGGAGGTTTCATGTTTGTTTGTAATAATCGGTTTATTTTTTATTAACCGAGCGGCCATGGGCCGAGCGCGGTTCTTGCTCTGTAATCGGTTTTTTTTTTTCGTTTTGTCGGAGAGCTGAACCAGACTTCCACTCGGCTACATAGTCATGGGACCTCCAGTTACGCAACTTATGATGAGCTGTTAACTCATTGAAAATTTCGCGTGCGCTCTGTGTGATGTATAAGATAACTTGGCAAATTTTCGAGGTTTGCAGTAGTAGCGAGCGTTATTGTCGGTTTGTTGTGCTACAGATTGATCAAGTGATTTTGGTTCTATAGTCATTAGTGAATCAACAAGGACTGCTTTGGAATGTGTACTACGTTGCGACTATAGTAGTATAGAAAAAAAAATAAAATTTGCTTTTGTTGGTGAGCAGTCCCAAATTTCTATTCGGTCATGTAGTCAGTGGCACTTCGAATCACGCTTATGATGTTTACAGGTATTCGCCAAAGCTGTTAAAACGTAAATGTACTTAACATTTTGTGAATATTCCCATCCTTATTTAGTACAAAATATATTGCCTTTTTGTGTTATTTAAGCGGTTGATTCGAAGCGAGTATTGAATACAGAAAAGGTCATTATGTCATCCATGGAATGTGTCGACGTTTCAACTTTCATTGGTAGGGAAATAACCACCGTACTAAACATAGCCGTGGATAACGTAAGTCTTACACTAAGTGACGCGTGTGACTACTTTACTAGGCCTTTCCTCGTGTAAAAAAACAATTAAATTTAATCACGACTTTTAGGAAAGAAAGCTGTGAGTTGTTAAAAGTGTTATTATCGTATCGTTCATACCCATAGATATCCTGATGACAGTTCCAGATTAATTAAGACCACTACGTCATCTGAGATTCCTCGGAGATTTCACCCCGGCTATAAGTGATTGTGCAATAAGTTCGTGTGCAGTCGTTGTTGTCAGTTGTTGTGCTACAGATTGATCAGGTGATTTTGTGTCTATAGTCATAGTGAATCAACAAAGACTGCTTTGGAATGTGTACTACGTTGCGACTATACTGGTAAGAAAACAGAAAAATTTTCAAAGCGCGGTTTTAAGATCTGAAAGATCTTCTTGTTTTCTTATTTGTCGTTTTGTCGGAGAGCTGAACCAGACTTCCACTCGGCCACATAGTCAGTGGGACCTCCAGTCACGCAACTTAGGATGTTTATTCGCCAAAAAGCTGTTAAAACGTTAATATATTTAAAATTTTATGAATATAGTCCGCTTTTTACTTACAACAAAATATATATTTTTTTGTCTCTTATTGAAACATGTAATCGTGACTTTTAAGAAAGAAAGCTAAGACTATTACGTCATCGGAGATTTCACAACGGTTACGACTGATGGTGCAATCGGAGATTTGACAACGGCTATAAGTAATGGTGCAATACCTTTGTGTGCAGCCGTTGTTGTCAGTTTGTTGTGCTACAGATTGATCAAGTGATTTTGGTTCTATAGTCATCAGTGAATCAACAAGGACTGCTTTGGAATGTGTACCACGTTGCAACTACAGTGGTAAGAAAACAGATAAAATTTAGTTTTGTTGGTGAGCAGTCCCAAATTTCTATTCGGTCATATAGTCAGTGGCACTTCGAATCACGCAACTTATGATGTTTACAGGTATTCGCCAAAAGCTGTTAAAACGTAAATGTACTTAACATTTTGTGAATATTCCCATCCTTATTTAGTACAAAATATATTGCATTTTTGTGTTATTTAAGCGGTTGATTCGAAGCGAGTATTTAATAAATAAAAGGTCATTATGTCATCCATGCAATGTATCGACGTTTCAACTTTCATTGGTAGGGAAATAACCACCGTACTAAACAACGTAATTCTTACATTAAGTGACGCGTGTGACTACTTTACTAGGCCTATACTCGTGTAAAAAACCAATTATATTTAATCGCGACTTTTAGAAAAGAAAGCTGTAAGTTGTTAAAAGTGTCATTTTATCGTATCGTTCATACCCATAGATATCCTGATGACAGTTCAATTAAGACCATTACGTCATCGGAGACTCCTCGGAGATTTCACCTCGGCTTTTAGTGATAGTGCAATAAGTTCGTGTGCAGTCATTGTTATCAGTTGTTGTGCTACAGATTGATCAGGTGATTTTGTGTCTATAGACTGCTTTGGAATGTGTACTACGTTGCGACTATAGCGGTAAGAAAACAGATAAATTTTCAAAGCGCGGTTTTAAGATCTGAAAGATCTTCTTGTTGATTCTACGTGACAGTGATTGTACTTGTTGTACAATAAAGTTGTTGATAACACGGCGCTTGTTGTGCGTGTAGTGTAATAATAGGTATAAATAAATTGAAGCCTTGAAAGAACTGAAGCGCGGGAATTGAAAAAAATCAATTCCCATCCTTCGATTTATTTATACCTTCACGTTTACATTTCCATTTTGGATATATATTACCACTTTAAAATGTGCAACAAAATCGATTCCTAGAGATATTACAGAATGTAAGGTGTGAGATTCTTGGTTTTGCAAAGAGTATGAATTCCTTTGAATAAAAAATGGAAAAAAACAGTTCTTCATCGTATTTGCATTTCAGTCTGTCTCTCATATGGCATAACACGAGGGTCAGGATGGCAAATTAATTTGACTACGGTGATTACAGAAATGCCACTCTAGACAAATTTCAGGTATTTGAAAAACATTTCAATTGAGACTCCACTACATTTATGATGGACAGTTGTTTGAGTTGAATGTGTCTTTCTTATGGCTAGAAAATTCAGAAGTTTCCGTACTACCTCCCTGATTAAGGAAAAGTAATCCAGAGATCTGAGTTATTAATTCAGCGCTTCAAGGCATAACAGCTATAAATACATCCCAAGACATCTTTGGCTTCATCTTTGCTAAATCTTTGACTTGATTCTCAAACATGTTTGACGACACCTTTGTCAAATCTTTAACCTGAATGTCAACTTTTGAAGTGAATCTCAGACAACTTTGACAACACTTTTGCCAAGTCTTTGAATGGAAGCTAAGACATATTTTACGACACCTTTGTGAGGGAACAAAGGGTTGTCAAATAACACCTTTGGCGCTTGTCAAAGGTTGGGTGTAAAACTGTGGTAAAAACGGCCTTTACCACCTGAGACTCCCCTGCAAAGGCAACCGTAAAGATAATATTTGACCTTCGTCAAAGGCATGTAAAGCTATAACAAACGCGGTCTTTATCGCGCCTTTGACAAGACATTTGACGCTATGTAAATCCAATTTCTCGTCCCGTATTTCCTTCTGGACCGTAACTATTTGTGGAACACAATTTTAGATTGTTGACATTGACTGAACATACAGCGTCTTCATTTGCGCCACTGGTTTTTCTCAGACCGTACAATTCAAGATTCTTTCGCGAGAGATGTGATTCAAACAAATTGAAAATATGTTGGCATGTTACGTAGCAACAGTGTGTGTTAATAAGTTGGAACTAGTAGAGCCGCTTCCCATTCCAAAAAGGAATCACTCCCACCCGTGGGACATTGTGCTAAAATTTTCACGTGATTTGCGATCACGGCACCGATAATTCAATTCTCTACTTTCTCGAATCCCATAATACACTTTCTTTACCCCCAAAATTTAAATTTATTTATTTTTGCATAGGCATTGTTTTCGATTTCTCTTGGGACATTTTTATGTCCCAAGAGAAATTGCAAACAATGAGGGAAAACAATGGGGGTAAACAAGGTGCAATATGGGATTTTAGAAAATAGTGAATTGAACACAGGCCCCGATAAAGACGTAAAATAACGTCGAACTGAGTTTTCTGACGCATCTCAGCGGGCCAGAATCTTATATTCCCGAATCTGATTGGCTAATACCGTACTCATAACCGGTCCAGCATTTTAAGATTCGAGCCACGGTCCGAAAATTTTCTGCGCTAG
>JALIRR010004640.1:12500-32500 GCA_023091755.1 Montipora sp. Colony 1 RG-2022
ATTTCTGAAACGCTTTTAACCACCAGTGTAACTTTATAAATATATATTTTTTAAATGTACCCACCTGGTGACAAACCTAGTTTTAATACAATTTTAGAGAAGTACGACAGAGAAATTTTACTCAAAGCTCGCCGGTTGAACAAGATTATGCTGAAGATCACTCGACAAAAGTGTCATCTCTTCTTCAACCATCCCTGCAAAGACCGCTTCTGTTGCCGCCAAGCTTGAGGATCAGGCCTGCAGTCCAATGTCCGAAAGGCTACAAATTGGCAAACAACACCCGGCTTTCAGTTTCTGAAACTGAGAATTGAACAACCGCACAAGCAAATTCGTGAACTCAATTACGAAAAAGACAAGCAAACGAAATTCCTGCGCGCCAACATGGAACCCAACGATCTGAAGCGAACCGAAGTATTGTTCAAAGATTTACAGCAAATAGAATATTTGAGAATGAAGGGGGCACACACGAAGAAATTGGAAGCACTGGATGCAAAATCAAACCGACCATCAACCAAAACACCGTCGGGACTGCGAAAAATGGGTTTTAAATATCTCGAGTAAAACACTCACGGATACTGAAAAATTTGCATTGCAAAAGGGAATGAACTTTGCTATTGCGCCAAAGAAAATTCCCACTGCAGAATTCGTGGCTGCTGTGGAAGACAGTATAACTGAACTCTCAACTGAGACAAAACTGACGGTGAGAGCACAAGTTTCAGAGGTTCTTAGCAGAGCTCGCCCACCGCCATCAAATATTCCGTCGAAAGAAATGAAAGCCTTACAAGACCTTCTAAAGGACAAATTGAGACTTATTATATCGGCGGACAAAGGGAACTGGTGCACAGTAGTCATGGACCGCAAAGATTATGATGATAAAGTAAAAGAACTTCTCGGTGACGAATCCACCTACAAAGTCTTAAAGAAAGATCCAACTGAAAAGACGGAAAGGGACATGAACGGCATGTTGCTGAAAATGAAACGGGAGGGGACGATCGGGGAAAAAACTCTACAGACATCTCTACAGCTCGGACGGTCTACCTCCTCGATTCTATGGTTTACCCAAAATCCACAAGAACGGAAACCCGTTACGACCCATCGTTTCATTCATATCGTCCCCAACGTATAACCTTTCCAGGCATGTAGCTAATATCTTAAAACCCCTGACTGGTAATTCCGTCTATACCGTCAAGAACAGCACTGAGTTCTGTGGAAGCATTGCTGGCGTCAATCTTCGGGATGACGACGAGCTTGTCTCCTTTGACGTCGTCCGTTGTTTACGTCGATTCCGGTAGATGTAGCTGTTAATGTTTCTCGCAACTGCCAGATCAATGACGAAAATCTACAAGAAAGGACGGCCCTACCGGTCAATGAAATTATCAAATTACTTGACTTTTGCTTGTTAACTACTAACTTACAATAGGACCACAAGCATTATAAGCAGATCCATGGGACAGCTATGGGCTCACTCGTTTCCGCCGTAATGGCAAACATGGTCGTGGACGACGTGAGGACAACCACGAAATCTGATAGTACTCAGGCTTTTCTCGAACATCTGAATTCAATGGAACCCTGCATTAAGCTCACGATTGAACGCGAAAGCCAGGGGAAAATTGCCTTCCTTGACTCCATGATTCACCACCAGGAAGACGGAACATTAACCACCACCGTCTACCAGAAAGCTACCCACACCGATCGTTATCTGTCTTTTTCATTGCACCATCCCAGAATGCACAAGCGAGCTGTGGTTAAGTCATTGACGGATCGGGCTGCAAAAATCGACACAACAAAATCCGACCAAATCAGGGAAAAGCAACGAGTAATATCGACATTACAGTCCAATGGATACCATAAGCGCTTTATCTTGCACGCCAGCAGACCTAATGAAAACCCTAAGCGCTTTATCTTGCACACCAGCAGGCCTAAACCACCGTTGAAAGGCAAAACCACCGTTGTAGAATCCGAACCTCTGAGCCAATAAAGAGAGTTTTGGAAAACCACGGCATCAAAGTGGCATCCAAACCCTATCAGACAATAAGCCAGATGTTTCCAAAACTGAAAGACAAAATGGACAAAGAAGAAATTCGTGATCCCGTTCACGACATTCCTTGTGCTGGCTGCAGCAAGAGTTACGTTGGCGAAACGCAGAAAAAATGCATAACAAGAAAAGTCGAGCACCAAAAGGCTGTTGCGCGGCGACAAGGAGAAAAATCAGCACTTGCAGACCACGTGATAAAAACAAATCACGATATCGCATGGGACGAGGCCGCAATTCTCAGGATTAATAATAACTGGCACCAAAGAAAGATTCTCGAGGCCTGCATGGGAGATTAAAGACCCACTCAACCGGGACGAAGGGGCGTTACTCCCCAAGGAGTATTTACACTTGATTCTCGCTAACAAGAAAAAATAACACATATCTTGAATTTTAATCAGCGTCTTGTTTACATCTGTGCTTTTGTATAAAATTTTTCTCTCACTTTCCCTGAAGAATGTCCGTGATTGCTACCGAAACGTCGGGAACATTTTCATTGCAAATAATTTCTGAAACGCTTTCAGTTTAACCACCAGAGAAACTTTATAAATATATATATTTTTAAACTTGTCAAGAAAATTGGGAAATTGCGGGCACAAAGCGGTCTTGTTCTTGCATGAGCCATGACCAAAAAACGAAAATGGCGCCCCGTGGTTTGTTTTTTGGTCGTCCGCTGTGGAATTGTATTGCTGGCTACAGTGAAAACTTGTCAAAGAAAAGTCTTATTTGTAGTTGTATCCAATGAGCAATTGAATAATCTTACCTTTATTATTAAGTTGGGTGCCGTAGGCAGCCAACGTCACAAAATAAGCAGAATTCCGTTTTCATCTTGGGCGCAAATCGACATGGCTTTTTTCGTTTTAATTTTTGAGATGTTTAAAATGTTTTGCATTTTCGGTAGCCGTTAGCAACCTGAGTTCAAGTCAACGACTTGTCTAAGACACTATTTTCGGGAAGTTGTTTGGTGACCGCAAATTACAGGGTGACCACTATAAACAGGGCTGTTATACTCAGGTTTGACTGTATTTCGAACCATCTTGGGGTGCAGGGATGGCGCAGTGGTGAGAGCACTCGTCTCCTACCAATGTGGCCCGGGTTTGATTCCCGGACTCGGCGTCATATGTGGGTTGAGTTTGTTGGTTCTCTACTCTGCACCGAGAGGTTTTGTCCGGGTACTCCGGTTTCCCCTCTCCTCAAAAACCAACATTTGACTTGATTTACTTTCATTGTTACACGCTCTTTTTGGGGGTCAATTCAGTAAACAGGCGAAACCCCCTCCAGACCCTGCTCTCTGTACGTTGATCTACGTGTCTTGTGCTTTATGCCCGTGATGACAGCCCTAACGATGATTTCTTCGTAAAGGAATTTCATGCTATCTTCTTGATAAAGAGGTGCTCGCACTTAGCGCTCGTATCGCGGGCGATACTTGCCTGATCTAGGAGCGAGATGTACTCAAATGAGCTGCAGCCGAGGAAGCTTGGGTCCTTCCACTTTGCGTCATTAGAACACTCACGTGATGCGCTTCCTACAATGGCATTAAATTTCAGAGGTATTAATATTCAGTTTTATACCGAGCACAGACGACATTTTCACACAAAACGTAAGGCGCGTAAACATTTTGTCCGAAAAGGCTTCATTTGAGTTCTCCATCAACATGTGGATTGTATTAAATGCTTCTAACGTAGCAGCTGAAAAAACGTGTTTTTTTTTTTTTTATATATATAGCCCGTTAAGAATAATATATTTTTGACTTGTTCAAACAGAGAGAGCGACAAGAGAATAGAATTGCACTTTTGTAGAATGCAAATCTTTAGTAAGTTTTGAAAGGAAGAATCAAAACTGAAAGCGGCTTAGCGGAGATAGCATTGTAAAATCAGATGAAACAAATTTGCATTCGTCTGGACCAAATTTTAATGGGATTTTGTCAAGCAATCTTAATAAATGCAATGCTAACCAAGGCGCAGGCGCATCTTGTATGTTGACTTACCGATGGCCCCACTCGGGCACGGCTGTTTGTCTATCCCAGCTGCAGCAGTTGTGGCCCACGCAATCCCTTGTATAATTTGAGCCGGGCACTTCGGCGCATCTGCCATACAAGAAAAGAGGTACATAAAATATTATGAGTCTATTTGTATTTATTCAGAGAATCTGTAGCTTGCCTTTTGAGTCGACGGTCCGGCAGTGAAATAGATAGGCAAAAGCAAAAATAAGTAAGTTTTAACACAGTCTTCAGTTGCAACTCCGAAACTCCATTCTGCTTAACTCACCCTCGCCTTTTCACTTTACATAGTAAAATCGGAAATGGTTAATTTTTTGGTCGTACCTCTAGCAACGATGATCAATTCTGCTTCTTCACTCTTTGATAGCAACGTCTGCTGAGCCCACAATTCGCAAACAAATCTTCTTGTAAGACGCTTCTTTCCCTGAGGAATTTGCAGATTAATCTCTGTGAAACTAGATTCCTGGTGACGACTTATGTTGTCTCTATCTGTCACTTCAACCAGCTGTAATAGGTTAGAACCAGTTCTGAAACCGCTGACCACAGTACATGCAAACGTTGCCTCATCCCCTGAAAGAGATGCAGAGGTGTTAGATGTTTGCTCTGGTTTTTGAAAATGAAGGTAAGGTTAACTGGAACACAATAGAATATATAGATTTAGCCAAGCCAAGTTGCCAGGTATTTGTTCTTACAATAAATTAACCTGGCTTGAGCCGGCGACCCTGTCGAAATCCAGTATCTGGTCAGCGGTAAACTTAAAAAAAAAACAGCTGACCTCGATGAGCTCTAGCCTTCTAGCTCTCGATATGGTCACGTGATTCTGGTCAGCAGAATCGAGTGTTAATTGATCATAACACGGATGTCCAGTATCAAAAGATATACGCTGTAAACTAGCCTGGAGTATGGCCGCCCAATCTGGTACCCAGAGTCCTCGGGCTTTTTGGTCAGCGAGTGACTCTGGGATAATGGAGAGAACGTGGGTTCTGGTCTTATTGCGCATGCTTGAGTTTAAACGGAAACAGAAAAGAGAAAACAGTAAACAGTAAAAATGGCGGGTTCAAAGTGTTCGAGAAACAAATTTTAGCCACACACCATAAAAGAAACTGGAGAAATGATCATTGGCTTGCTGGAAGAGCGAGTGAAGATGAAACTTCTGACGCTTTCAGCAAGTGCATTTTTTTGTGTTTCAGCTTGCATTCCATCGTTCAGAATACCATCGTGCAAGCAATATGATTGACAATTTTTTGTGGAAACGACATAAATGTCCTCTCCTACTGCAATTTTATGTTTCCGTAATTCTGAATGGCTTCCACAAGACCTTCTTTCACGGATTTCCCCCCAAAAGAGACTGATGTAAGTTTTCCCACGGTACTTTTGCAACAGCAACAGTAATCAAATTTTAGCAGCGTGGGAAAATTCCCGTGCGGTATATATGAAACATAATTCAAACCCCGTCGTTTTATTATTTTTGCGGTTTTTATACTGAGGTAGAAAAAAAACGGCACTGAGACTAGTTCTAGATTTTGAATCTCCCTCCAAATTCTGGGGTTTCCGAATACCTTACCGACTTCCAGTCGCACTGATAGTTCAAGTCCATTATCCCAGAGTCTTTCCGGGCGCTCACCCGCTGACCAAAAAGCCCGAGGACTCTGGGTACGAGATTGATGGCCGCCTCTATGAGCTCTAAACTTGAGTCCGTGATGTGGTCACGTGATACTGGTCACATTGGCATAAAATGGAGGAGGGTTGGACGGTCGTATGATGACCAAAAACAAATTTTCTCGCAAAGCCCATGGAGATGGGTTACCATATTTTTTTACCCGTGGTGCTCCGCTACAAATACAAATACATAGTTATTGGCCACTCCCCATAGGACTTTTCAGGGCCAATGAAACAAAATCAAACAAACAACAGAACAGAACAGCAACAACAACTGTTAAGAATCCCAATTGCCCGTAGGCAAACCAGTTGGCTACTTACTGGGTTGTGAAACCCAGTCGGAATTCACGTTTATCACTCGGCGACCATTTTGGAGTCCGTGGGGAATAAAGGCTTTGTCTTTGCATTGTCTTTGCCCGTCCAGCCTCACACTGAATGAGAGGTTCGACGGGCAAAATCTTTTGTTTGGACATTGAGTGATATGGGTCTATCTGCGTTTCATTTCTTCGTATTTTTTCTGTGTCATGAAAAGTCTTTCCTGTCCCTCCCCTGCTAGGTAGTGTCTTTGTGTGTAGAGTCTTCTACGCTTATGTTTGTTAAGTTTGAGGGGGTACTAGAAATGCATAGATTTCACCCGGTGGACACAGTAGCAATTAAAGTAGGAAGGGTTTTTTAATAGGGGTCTAATAGAAAATGTTTTATTTGCCTCAATAAATTTTAGGCTGGAAAAGGTTTTTGTGACATTATTCGTCCAAATAAATGCCCCAAAATAAAGTTTTTTAACGACCTTTAAGTGGAATATTTTTTGTAATTTAATATTCTCCGTCTAAAATTTTCATAAAAGCTTGAAATAAACTTTGCCACTCGCCACAGAAAACTTAGTCGCTGATTTACCTCTTCGTCGAGGTCTCGTAAATATTTTATTAACTGTGCTGTTGTGTACAACACTGAAACCAAACAGCAAGTTCTCTGGTAACTTTTTCGAGTTGCATACGTCCCAGAGACGGTATCGAACACCTTGAGTAGTCTGTGTTTACGATTTTTTGGCTATTTATAATTCTTTTTATTTGTACTCAACTCTGCAGAGTCTTCTGGTAAAAAAACAATTTGAAATTTGACTAATTCTTGTTAGTCAAGAATTATTTAAAAGAAAGCTTGTTGTCCATTTTTTGCTTCATATTGACAGAAATGGTTCTTTAGTGAAGGGCCGGGATTGATCAACATACACCTTTTTCCAAAATGGCCGCCATTTAAATATTCCTTTGTTTTTATTCAAATTAGCCCTGGTTATCTCGTTCTTAAAGGAGCGCTGTCATGAGCTGCGCGTACTCGAGTTTGTTTGCTCTCGAGCCCACGGAAAATTCTAGCCGCCATCATGGATTCCCCCTCTTTCCATCAGTGCTTCTTTTTTAAGCTACTTAGGTTACAATGAAAGGAAAGAAGTCGAAACAAGGATGTGAGATCCGGGGATCGAACTCGAGACCTTATGCACCAAGGCCGCCCACTAACCTACTGTGCCACCCTCAGTACCCTTGATGTAATTTCATGACACCCAAAATGCCCAAAAGTAGAATGAAACATTGCGATACCCACTTAAAACTATTGAACAACATAAAAGAAATACACGCATGCGCAGCAAAAGGAAAGAGAAGCATGGATGGACACAAATGGACAAGATTGAAACGGATTGCATTTGGGTAGTTGTATAAAGTAAAAAAAACAAAAACAGCAGTAGACTAGCAACCTTTGTGGCATGATTATGGTGCTGAAGCAAGAATCCCCTTACAAGAAGGGGTTCCTCTCCACTAACTGAGATAATAATCTCTAGTAAAGTGGGTAAGTGTGGGGAAAATACTGTGTGTGTGGATGGTCAGTTGAGGGAAAATCATAACCAAAAATTAGTCTGTAAAATGAGGAAGAGAAATTCACAAAGCAAACTCTCAACCTCACAGTGGAGTTAGCAAAAACAAAACAATCTCTGTGTGAAAATAAAAACTTTAATTTCAGAAACAGCCAGATAGTACATGTATAAGAAACTAAATCAAGTAAGAGGAATAAACAAATATTTGAACATGAAAATTATTTGTTCTTAAAAAATAAGAATAATAAATAAGAAACAATCCCTACACAAACCCTTCGTTCTTAAAAGCAGGAAAGGGCAGTTCCAAAACCCAAAGAAATCCCGATTCTTGCTTCAGCACCATAATCATGCCACAAAGGTTGCTAGTCTACTGCTGTTTTTGTTTTTTTTACTTTATACAACTATCTCAATAGGTATCTACAGCAGGGATACCACCTTTTGTCCTAGTCAACTCTTTGCTTGGTAGTGGTGTTCACACTTTGCATTACAATACACACAGATACAATTTGGTTTTATTTTCTTAACCACTAACCTGATACTAACTTAGAAACAGCTTTATTATTATTATTATTATTATTATTATTATTATTATTATTATTATTGTTATTATTATTATTATTATTTTTGATCCCGCAGGTTCTGAACTTGTTATTTCAAAAGGTATTTCTTACATTATAAAATGTGAACTTGTTATTTCAAAAGGTATTTCTTACATTATAAAATGTTTATTTATTTATTTATTTATTTGTTTGGGTATGGATATTTCAGTTATTTTCAGTTTGTGTCAATTGATACCTCACGGGTTTTTTCCTGGAAACACCCAAAAGAACGAATGCTTTATACACCTGATGGGATTTTTAACTGGATCCATCCAAAAGAACGAATGAATTATGCACCTGATGAGATTTTTCCCTAGATCCATCGAAAAGAACGAATGATTTATACACCTGATGGGTTTTTTTCTGGAACCATTCAGAAGAACGAATGATTATACTCCTGCAGTACACCCTGAATCAATAGCAACGCAATCTCACTTGGGCCTCCATGTTTTTCTGGGTCAATCTGCCCCTTTTTTAGCTTCCTAATCCCCATTTCGTAGTAGTACTTTACTGCATTGGGCATTTTCCCTGTCATGCTGGTTCCCAGATCGACTCCTTCTCATATCTCGTGCCCAGGCCATGTGTGCAGTTTGGGTCACATTTGAATTCTTTTGTCGTAAGCACAGCTGACGTTTGCTGGAGACTTTGCAAATGTTTGGTGAGTAGGGACATTTGTGCCAGCTTTTTCTTGCATGTAAGTAACCAGGTATCCATTTTTCTTTATTTTGAACTATAATTTTGCTTCAGTAATCATGTTATACATCTGGTAAGTGTGTCCTTGGTTCATGTGATCAGTCCCAGTTTTGCTTGATTGGTTTTGCAGTTTTTGTCGTGTTAGTCTGTCCATGGTTTTGGTGTTGTTTTCTCCTGGTTTTCCATTTGTTCCTTTCAGCTACGATCACCTAATGTCTTTAGAGTTTTTACTCGAGGAGACTGAAGAAGAAGCTCATTAGTAGATCTAAGATTATATGTACACTGAGTCCTAAGGGTGATCAATTCAATTAAATACGCTGGTGCAAGACCATGGATTGCCTTAAAAGTAATGAGCAGTATCTTAAACTGAATGCGAAATTTAATGGGTAACCAATGTAACATTTTAAGGGAGGGGGAAATGTGATCGAAACGCCCTACGTTACAAATAAGTCTTGCTGCTGAATTTTGTACCCGTTGGAGTTTGTTAAGTTCGGTGGCTGGTAGACCGTATAGTATACTGTTACAATAGTCCAAGCGACTCGTGACAAGGGCATTGACCAGGATCTGCGTGGTTTCACGACTGAGGAATTTCCTAATTTTTCTTATGTTATACAAGTGAAAGAAGGCAGATTTGCATAGGCGATTGATGTGGCTGTTTAGTTTGAGCTGATTATCGAGCCAGCATCCGAGGTTCTTGATTTCAGAAGACGAGGAGACTTCCACCGTTCCCACATTGATCGAATCAATGTTGACTTTCGCCAGTTGCTGCCTAGTCCCAATAACCAAAAATTCCGTTTTGTCATCATTTATCTTCAAACGATCAGCCAGCATCCATTCTTTCCCTTTGAGTTGTTTAGATTTGCCTCATTTAATACACCTGTGTTTCATTTTGCATGGGATTTCTTTGGGTATACATTCTTTGTAGAGACAGTTGCTTCCAGGTGGGTAAGCCCAATCGTTATTGTGCCCAAGGCTAATGGTGAAGTTCGAATGTGTAATGATATGAGGCAGGCGCACAAAGCCATTGTTCGTGAGAGGTACCCTATTCCCACCGTACAGGAGATTTTGGCGGAGATGAATGGGGCAAAGGACTTTTCAAAGTTGGACGTCAAGCGAGGGTTTTTCCAGTGTGAGTTGGAGCCTGGGTCGAGAGATGTAACAACATTCGTGACACACATGGGTTTGTTTAGAATGAAGAGGCTGAGCATGGGTGTGACCAGTGCACCTGAATGCTTTCAGTATACCATTCATATTGTTGTTTTTGGTCGTAATGTACAGGAGCACCAGGAGCGGTTGGTCAAGATTATGGATCGATTGTTGGAGTGTGGTTTGACCCTAAGCGAGGAAAAGTGTGAGTTTGGTCTTTCATCTGTTAATTGTTTGGGCCATATAATTTCTGCTGGAGGGATCACAGCTGATCCAGAGAAAGTGAAGGCTATCGTGTGTGCGAGAGCTCCCACTAATGTCTCAGAGTTGAGAGGATTTTTGGGTCTGGTCCAGTATGTTGGTAAGTATGTCCCTGATTTAGCAACGGTAGCTGCGCCGTTGCGGGAGTTAACAAAGATGTCTGCCGAGTTTCATTGGGGCCCAGATCAGGAGAACAGTTTTAAGAAGATTCAGCGGTTGATGAGTTCTTGTGAAACTCTGGCTTATTTTGATCGGATGCACCAATTACTTTGGTAGCTGATGCAAGCCCAAAGGGGTTAGGCGCTGTCCTACTCCAAGAGCAGGGGGGGATCAACAGAGTAATTGCTTATGGGCATAGGAGTTTATCTAAGGTGGAGAGTAGATATTCGCAGACGGAGCGGGAGGCCCTGGGAGTAGTCTGGGCATGCAAACACTTTAAAGATGTATCTTCTTGGTAACAAGTTTCGCTTGGTTACAGACCACAAGCCTTTGGTGCATATTTATGGCAACGCTAGGTCTAAACCTACACCACGGCTCGAGAGGTGGAGTCTAAGGCTTCAGCCATATGATTTTCAGATTGCGTATGAGCCCAGTGCTTCCAATATTGTTGATCCTATGTCAAGGTTGTCTGTTAGTACTGATTTGCCGGAGGTGATTGATGACGCTAAAGATTACATAGGAGTGTTAAGTATGGAAACTGTCCCACAGGATACAGGTAGCATCAGATTCTTGTCCAGAGATCCAAACAATCAAGGAAGCTATCACTCAAGGTAAGTGGGATAATTGCAGTGTGAGTGTGAAAGCTGTGAAGGATGAGTTGAGTGTTCGTGATGGAGTTCTTTTGAGAGGCAGTAGAATATTGATAACTTCAAGTCTTAGGGGCAAAGTGCTAGAACTAGCCCACGAGGGTCATCAAGGGATCGTTAAATGCAAACAGAGGCTAAGATCAAAGGTGTGGTGGCCAAGGCACGATCAAGATGTTGAAGGTATATGCAAGACATGTGAGTCTTGTCAGTTGGTAGCAGGTCCTGATCCCCCAGTACCTATAACAACCACGAAGATGCCGGATAGTCCATGGCAATTTTGCTTGGTCCTTTGCCAGATGGACGCAGTGTGATCGTTCTTATAGATTATTATAGCCGACTTTTTGAAGCTGGATTGTTGAAGTCAACTAAGACTGACAAAGTGGTTGAGTTTCTGGATACTATCTTTTGTAGATTTGGTTATCCGCAAGCTTTAAGAACAGAGAATGGACCGCAGTTCATTTCAGGTGAGTTTAAATTGTATTTGGAGACTCATGGTATTCAGTGGGTGTCCACAACACCATTGAGGCCACAAGCTAAGGGCTTGGTTGAGAGGACAAACCTTTCAATTTTGAAAGTGTTGTAGATAGCTTTTGTGGAGAAGAAGGATCTCAGTGCAGGTTGAGTTCAGGAAGTTTCTAGTTGCTTACCGTTCTACACCGCATTATGGTACGGGATGCACACCATTTGCTCTGATGTTTGGCAGAGAAATGCCGACAAAGATCTTACAACTGGAAACATCAGTTAGGAGTAAAGAGGTGGTTATAGAGATCATGATGCTGAGTATAAGGTGGGTATGAAGGCATATTCAGACAGGAATGCTTCAGAGAGTAAGATTGAGGTTGGAGACACAGTAGTGCTGAAACATGAAAACCGGTCCAAGCTAGACCCTAATTTCAAGCCAGAACGGTTCACCGTAACAGGTCTTGATGGTTCAGACATGGTTGTGTGTGCTGACAAAGATGGTTCTGTGAAGAGGCGTAATGTGAGTTTTGCTAAGAAGTTGCAAAGTCCAAGTGCTGTAGGAACGGAGGAACGTCAGGGTGTGGCGGTAGAGGCTTCAAGACCAGTTGAGTCGTCGGAAGTTGTTGTCCCCAAGGAACCTTTTCGCATGAGTACTCGGGAACATCGCTTTCCAGTCAGGTTCCAAGATTACCACATGTATTGAACGATACTAAATGCACTGGTCTCACTACTTGAACAACTCGTTTCAGGTTTCACAATACAGTTTCATTGAGTTTCTTACAGTCCGTTTGTTGGAGGGATGTAATGTATTAGCATAAATTAGAGGTCACGTGGTCGAGCGAGTCGAAGCGATCATGGCAGTGTTGTACTGTAGGTTGCAAGTACGTTGTGTTATTAAAATGCTATAAATAGTCGATCGAGTACAGATCCACTAAAGTACATTTCATACATTCTCTGTTATTCATAAATCAATACTTACCAACTCGCTTGGAGACAGCTTGTGGTTTAATTGATAGCACAGGAATTACTTCAATCACTATATTCGATGCTCTGTTCTGAATACCTTTGCTAAAATAACGAAAACCGTACAAAATGAAAACAAAATTCCGATAGTCGTGTGACAGTTCTTTTTAGGAGAGTGGCCTGCCTAATACTTCAATCGTTGGTTAATTTACTGATTGCCAGTTTTGCGGCGTATTATAGGAGCTGGGAACAGGCAACCAAATCAGGGAAACGTAAAATTATCTATACTTAAAATATTGAAAGAAAGCTTCTACAACAAAATAATACAAAAGGAAGCAGGAATGGCAAACATCGGGGGAGATTAAAACGAATTGCAATAGACCAAATCCACTAACTTCTCTTTCGGAATAAAACATTTAGTTCCAAGTATTTGCCTGTATCATTTAAATGTGAATGCTACATTATAATGCAAATGCAATACACGAAAGAAAAATCTTAACCCCAGGAGATTTGAATTGAGAACATGTCAACATCGAGTTAGCCGATTAAGTCTATTATAGGGGTTTTTGAAAACTGTCCAGCCTAACAGTTTTTCAAAGTTATCCCTGTTGTTTCTAACTTAAGTATGCTCGCTAGACATTTTTTTTGTCACAAAGCCTTGATTTCTGTTTAAAGTAATTTCTGGGATAACGTTAAGTTGCCTAGAGAGTAATTGGTAAAATGACCCAAAATTAACTGCACTGCCGTGACACAGCACCATCAAAAGAGAAACTTCAAAGTTTAAAGGAGAAGAGTTTACTTCGCCAAGCAGCGGTTTTCAGAAAAATACCCACCCCGCATTGCAGGTGTAATTTCCCTCATCTTCCGGCCTCACATCCCTGATGGTCAAATTGGAGTGACGTAAAATGGTCTCGACTTTGGTGCGATGGGTTAAGCCAATCACTTTGCCTGCCTTATACCACGTGATGTTCAAGTCGTTAGGTCCATCAATCACAAAGCAGAACAACACTACTCCGTAGCTCAAGTTGACCCTTGAAATGGATGCAGTGACAGTGACATTTTGAATTCCTATGGACAAAAACAATAAAAAGTAACTTTTTTAAAAAATATAAATGATAAAGTAACTGAACTCAACAAGCCTTTGGGTTTCTAAGAAAGTCGGCTTCTTTTAGCGTTCAGCGATTTCCAATGCGAGATCCAAAGGTGGGTAATCCAGTGACCGTACCTCCAATACAATAAGCGACAAAAGTAGTTAAGACTTAACAAATCAAACGTGGTTCAGCGTTTTTTGTCCTCTTTTCGACAACAATATTCTTCATTACACCGGTCAAAATGTTGTGGACTCACGTGCGCAACATATTTTGACCACTGTGATGACGAATATCTTTGTAGATTAGAGGACAGATAACGCTGAACCAAATTCGATTTATTTTTTACCACAATATTCAACGTCAAAGTAAATGTTTACTTCAGAGCGTGACCAAGATCGTGACACAAAGAAAGAGCAAGTGTTGTCGATAACTTTCTCGCAATCTGATTGGTTTATTTCCTAAAATGAGCGTTTCTGATTGGCTATTACAGTTACGTAACACGTTGACGCGAGCATGGCGCGTACAGTGTTGTCTGGACTCTCATCGACAACGGCAAATTATCCAATCAGACTGCGCGATTTCAAGCAATCGTGGTAAAACTGTTTCGGAAAGACCACTTTCATGAAAAGCCACCTTTAAGTTACATTTTGATTTAAAAGCGCGAAAAAAATTCCAAACTTGTCGCCGATTCCTGCTTCCTCGTGCTGTGCGAGCTGTGTAAGGGCAATTTTTCTATGGCGGCAGACTTTTCTGGTATTCAGAAGAAGCTGTTTGCCCGGATACGAGCCCTTTGGATTCAGACAGATAAGAAACACAACAGAAAAGATAAAAGAAAAAACTTATTTGGCGCTCGTGTCTCGAAGACCAAATGTATGTTTATTATGTTTTTGTTTCAGGCTGGAAATCAACAAAAATACTGGGGGAACCTTGTACGATTTTGGGGAAGGGGTAGAGTTAACTTAAGAGAGGGGTGCCAATTTCTGGTGGTTGTGGTGGGTTGGTAACGAAGAGGGTGATGCAAAGAAAAGAACTCAACATTTTAGACTCGGGGAGTGGCATCTCTGCGTCCTTGCATGAATTCAAATAAAAGCAAATGGGAAAGTGATCCCTCTTAAAAGTGTCTTCATGTTTAATTGAAGTGAATTCTGAAAGCAAACATGGTACCTTGTTCAATCTTCATCTTTGTTTCATTCCGATCCAGTGAAAAGTTTCCCAGGTTGTCCATCCCGGACACGACATCAAGAACGACACTTGCATTGGGACTGGCTGCTTCCAACTGCACGTCGGCTATCACACTTCCGGGTCTAGAAAGACAACATCAAATTTCCAAATTTCAGATTGTAAAATGTCTCAATAGTGGGCAAACAGCCGTTGAACGGAAGTGGTTTTTCGTTTCAGCAGACGTTTGTGGGGGAGGAACGCGTGACGAACCCTAAGAACGTCTGCTTTGGAAGCTTTGCTTGTAGTAAACTTTTTAGATTTGTCATTCGAGGTGGCCACTTTTGTGAGTCTGGCAGTGTACTGACTTCCCCTCGCTGTTAACTTCAAGGTGAAAAGGTCTGTACATATCATTCGAGGGAAAACAAAATAAAATAAAGAAATATCATCGCTAATCAGCCGTTCTTTACATTCTGTGCTCTGAATTTCGAAGGGCGCAGCTCAAGGCATCGAGCCCTCTAGCAGCTGCTACACGGTCCATGTCATTCTCGTTCCCAGATCCAATCCTTTCTATAAGCCGGCGGGGCCTTCGCACAAGAAAACAAAGGGCTCTAGAAACATAAGAAATTCAGTATCGTATAAACTCTTGTTCTTAGGCCATCGTAGATCATTTTTCTCAGTCTAGGTTCCAGACCCCTAATGTTTACGATATATATATATTCAGTATAAACACACAGGTGATTATACAAAATCGCGCGCTCTCATTGGCTCGCTATCTCGGATTATCAGCCGATAATCACCTCGACGGACAAAATGGCTGCCAGTAGTCGTTTTGCCACTGTAAGTGAAGATGGTTTCGCGTTGAAATGTTTTTTTTTTCTCTTTTTTGAAATAATCACCTGTGTATTTATACTAAAACAATTATTCGCCTGAGGCTCAGTGATTATCGGGGAATATTCACCTCGACTTCGTCTCGGTGAATATTCACCGATAATCACTTCGCCTTCGGCGAATAATTGTTAAATATATATATATATATATATATATATATATATATATATATATATAGGGAGTCTGTAAGTCGATTTTCTCGTGGAACAGTGCTCAATACGTTAAAGCAGAGCGGAATAAATATTTTAACAGGAAAAAAGGACGCAACTACATTTCCCGACAAGCCTGTTTCGTGAATCGCTTCACTCTTCAGGGGTTTAAACCCCTGAAGAGTGAAGCGATTCACGAAACAGGCTTGTCGGGAAATGTAATATATATATATATATATATACAAAAATTGTAACGGTCACTTTTGAAAATGTATGTTGACTAGCATACGAAAAGTCAAGTTTTATAAAAAAAAATGCGTTTGAATATAATGTTTATCGCCGCTGTTTGTGTTATTTTCTTAATAAGAAATTCAATTTTTTTCATTGGTTAGCTTGCGAACAATATAAGATCTTGAGCCGCAAGTAACAATGGTCCATGTGGCGTGATGGGGTCAGCTGGCGTGAAACAGGCCGGTGAAATGATCAGAGTGTCTTCGGTTAAAACTATGATGTTACCAATTGCTTCCTTCTGTTTGACACGAAGGAACACATTCTCTACGTTGAGGCCACTTAAAGCTTCCCATAAAGACTCATCGAATGTAGTGCTTCTGAGAGACGCCATGTCAAGTGCGAATGATTGACGACTCATATATGAACTCCGGGAGTCGTAGAATCTGGGACTGCAAATCCTATGTCTCCCAAGTAATTCTCTAGACTGGTATTACGATTATCATTAATTACGACACTGAGAGTTGGAAAGGAATTCTGGGAATTGATTTTATTTTATTTATTTTTTTATTTTTTTAACACAACCTAGCTACCCCGACTCGGGACTAGAACCTACGATTATTTGCCAACCTCTCACCACTTCTAACCACTAGACCACCCAGTCGCGGTTTGCTTAGAAAGAATTTTTAAACATAATAATCTGATTTATTTGTCATAAGACCGGGCTCTAAAGGTGTGATAAGACTCGCAAACAAATAATTTTAGACCGCTAACGAGAAAGGTCCAGGCCACACTTAAAACAAACCTAACCCATTTGAAATCAGCGCTTGGGCCTAATCGTTGTTGAATTATAGTGATCCTATTCTAGATGACTGGCAGCAACTACTTAATATTGAAGAAACTTTGTAACTTGTTCACCGTGGTCTGGTGAACAAAAACTGTTCCTAGAAGTCGAAGCTCTGAGTTCAAATCGAGTTCGAAAGACACGAGATTGTTTCCATTTTCACCTCTTCCGAGAGGTCCTTCGACTTAGACCAGTGCATTTGTCATGTAATTATGATTATGTATTCAACACTGTGTGATATTATGATTGTCGTAATTCCACTAGAGAACATGTTGTGTCTACGCAGCCCTTCGTTTTCTCTTACGAAGGCTCCGCCGGCTAAGAGGAACTAAGGGATCTGGGAACGAGAATGGGTCCATGTTCAGCACCACAGCCAGAGGGAATGGGCCGAGTATTCAGGCATGGCCTCGAGGCTTTATGGTAAAATTTCACTGCTCAGTTCTGTTTTCTTTGTCTCACAAGTCTCAAGGGAGATTTGTAAACAAACAATATTAAAATTTAACCATAAAGCTTCGTAGCCAGGTGTGAATATTGATGTATCGAACGTGTCCTATTAGCTGTGCGTCTATTTTGATAAGGGAGGAAAACCGAAATACCCGGAGAAAAACCCTCGGGTCAGGTAATGAGATTAGTTGTAATTCAGCCCGCGTACAATCGCTAATAAATAAATAAATAAATAAATAGCTTTTGACTAGTGTTCCTACATGTGTCATGTTTCGTATCGTTAAAAGGAGGATATCTTCAACAAAGGAATTTGGTTTCTTCCCGTTGCTACCTCGCCTTATATAAGCGTGGTAGTTGGCAAATTGTCATTAAAATAATAATTATAATGATTTACAATTTTCTGTCAAACGCGATGTTTCACAAAAGCTCTCAGAACTTTTCTGGCTCGAACAGAATTTCGTGAAACTACTATCTGCTTATTTTGTAAAATTGGTCTTTGAACATGTTTTCAAGACCAGTGAAAACAAGACAACTTCATGACTTGAATCGTTTTTCTTCTTGAAGATACAGCGCGTTTTATGTCACGAGAAATAAGCCCCAAAAGTTTCTAGGCTTTCCAGAAACGCCCCCAACCCCCTCCCCTCAAGAACTATTTTGTAACATTATGAACTTTGTCACGATGGTATACAACAGTCTACAAACAGTCCTTCAAAAACGTCAATCGACCAAACGTCTTCTCCCAATTAAGTCAACTCCGAGGAATGTTTCAATGTGCAATACCTGAGTGCAAGCAAAGAAGCTTTCTTAAACCAAATCTCTTTCTGGTACAGCGACGACAACTGTAAAGATAAGAAATGTCAATTGCTGGTGTTACTTCTTGGTGTAGAAATCATTTTGTTACTTCTAAACATAATCTTCTGAAAAAACCCACAAAGCCTTGTTTTGTCCACTGAGAGCTTTAATAGCAATTTTTTTTTGGAGACAAGTTGTACATAGATCTTTTACAAGCTTACTAAGGCAAAATATAGGATATGTCATATACATAGATAGGGGATTCGTATAAACCTAATTTTCTCCTTGGAAAAAGTGTCGTTGGCTGAAATGCCACTCATCAATCAAATTTACAAGTTATGAGAATGAAGTAAATCACTCAACATAAAATTGTCCGTGTTGTTGTAAATGTAAATGTGCGCTCAGTTGACCGCTCCAAACAAGGGCTTTTCAGGATCAACCGGCTCAACGGGATCGGACCGAATGCATGTGAAGGCGCCCATGGCTGCCGCCATACGATCCATGTGTGATCTCGGAGCACCGCAAACCCAGCCAGATGTAAATGACTGGGAGTCGATTTTGAGGAGGGAGGAAAACCGGAGTACCCGTAGAAAAACCCTCAGAGTCAGGTTGAGATCGACTGAAACTCAGCCCACATACAACCCGAGACCAGAGTTGAACCTGGGTCACAGAGGTGGGAGGCACGATTGATGACCACTAAACCACCCTGACTCCCCAACTCCCTTACTCTCCCTGTTGTTGTTGTTGTTGTTGTTGTTGGTTTTGGAGAATGCGAAAACTTGATGAGATAATATCTTCCGTATGAGAGTACTCATAAGAAAGACTGTTGGGGGCGACATTACAGAGTTTAAGAAACGACAACGCCACATTGAAAACAGTAATATCGCTGGTTGAAAGAGGAAAAATAATCGTGCCGAACGTGCAGCACGCATCTTAGCTCATATTGTGACGGGAATCTGCACAGAATGTGAACGACGTGAAATCACCAAATTTGAGGTTTCTACGACAACGTGAGCATGCGACAGAGAATCTTTTATTCTCTGTTTTTACTCTGAAACCGCTTGTACCAATTTCTTTTAGGATACTTCGCCCACATACACCTTATTCCAAAATGGCCACCATTTTAGTATTCTTTTGTTCGCTTGCAAATTAGCCCTTGTTGTCTCCTTCAAGGTGAAATATTCTTTTGAATTTTCAGCTTAAGAACGAAACAACAAGGGCTAATATTTATAGTTCACCACTAAATTTTCTCCCATTCTTATTGGTTTAAATTGATCACGTGACGCGATAGTAAATATATATATATATATATAGAGAGAGAGAGATATATATAAAGATTTTCTCCTACATATATATAAAGATTTTCTCCTAAAATCTTTTTATACCCTGAGCGGGATTTGAACCCACGTCCCCCTGATTACCGGTTGGGTGTGATCACCACTACACTATCAGAGCAACCATGCTGGCTACATGGCCAATCTAGACAGCGAATGGGAATTACGTGGTCATCCCGGGTCCATGTTTTTTCCCAAGACGCTGGATCAACCAGAACGATGATTCACTGGCGGACGAGAGAGAAGAGGACAATTTGTATACAAGTTACGAGGGTCTCTCGAGCCAACAGCGCATCCCTGCCCCACAGGAGGATCACAAATGGATTCACAGTCCAAGCCTTGGCGAAATGTAGCTAATTAATGAAGTTTGGAAGGACCAAGGACGGAAAACCCCTGGATGACATTTTTCATTGGGAGAAAATCTTTTTATGACCTGAGCGGGATTTGAACCCACGTTCCCCTTGATTACCGGTTGGGTGTGATCACCACTACACTATTAGCCTGTTCCAGGCTCTCAGATAGTCGAGAAAACGAAAAGAACTGCGTGTGAAAAGCGAGTTGGGGCTTGGGTCGAGGCGAGGCGGGAGA
>JALIRR010004641.1:0-5000 GCA_023091755.1 Montipora sp. Colony 1 RG-2022
ACGACGCGAGCGAGATGGCCTAACCGCGAGAAACTTACCATAGTTCAAAGTTATATTTTGAGGTGAAGTTGTCGTCGCCATTGCTTTCGTACGGCAACCAGAGGCGAGCTTTCCGAATGCCAGGACAATGGTGTCTCCCAGAGTTTAATCGTCTCTAGTGAAGACAAGTTAAAAGGGAAAACAGCTCACTTTCCGTCAATTGCGAGCTCTTTCTGCCATATCTTTTTCAGATGTTCACTCCAAGCAGTTTAGAAGGACAATTTTCTGCTAAACCCTCAAGTTGTGCAGATAAGAATTGCATACGCACTACTGTTGTACCATGAAAAATCTTGAAACACATTTAACAAATTTTCCAAAATATGTAATTAAAAGAATTAAAAGAGCCCAGAGAAAAGCTATTCATAATCATCCAGGTTTAATGAAGGTGCAAAATTGTGCTCGATCATCTTGACTCTCTCTTTGCTTTTTTTCAATTCGCTGCATAGTGTCTTCAACTAACGAGAGCCTTTCCTTTTCTTCGTTGTATCTGATTTCCAGTTCCTGGCGTCGGTTCTGGCAATCTTCTTCCTTCACCTTGATAGCATCAAGCTGACTTTTTAGACGGTTGATCTTCTCTCTCAATTCTCCTTTATCCATTTCCAGTTTCTTCATCAATTTCTTCTCGTCCAGAAGTTGTTCCGTCACCCCTTCCATGTTGCTGAGAATACTCTCAGCCTCATCTCAAAAAATAAGCAAAGACAAAATTTAACACTAAACCAAAGAATGAATGCAACTGTTACAGAAGTTTCCAGCTCCAATCTACAGCTGAATGTTTCCTTGAAACATGTTTACTCTAATCATGTTTCGGCTTTAATTTGAACACAGCTTAAAACAGTGACTTTGAAGGAGAGAGTATAGCGAACCAAAAAATTAATGTTTGACCAGTGCAGAGACTTGTTAAGTAGAGAGGGCAGTGCATGGAGCAGTGTAGAAATATCTCTGAATCGAAAGCTCCTTTTTAGTTTTTGTTTGTTCGTTTTATTTAACGAGAGCTTTAATTTCCTTTCAGGATCACTGTGAATCGGTTGCGATCTTAAAGATCAAAGAAAGCATGCAAGAAGAAGCAAGAAGATTTGAAAATGTCGATGGAACGACGGACCATCAAGGAGAGTTTTTCATGCAATAACAGCTAGAGAACTTTCGCCTTTGTATATTTGCCAACCACTACCCAAAGATTTGTAGAAAACAACTGTACTTGATCTACGGAGTTTGCATTGGGAGAACAATCCCGCTATCGCTAAACGCCTTCTTCTCTTGTGCCAGGGAAGACGAGTCCAAAGTAGATGTCTCTAAATTAAGGTTATATTATATAGAAAGGGAAATATGTTTGTATAGTCCATCGCTTACGTTGTGGCTTATAATTAATAATATACGGACAGTTGTTGGGTGTTTGTGTAGAATAATAGGCGAGTTCTTTGGGACAAGAAAGCTTTCATATCTTATCAGGAATGAATGAGTTTGCTGCTTCGGTGTAGCGTACAATAAGGGACAAAAGGGATCCAAGCCACGTGCTTAAAAGCTGGTTGACCCAGATTTCTTTCTTGACCTCAAACGCGTTAAACACGTGACCAGCACATGATGGGCTCGTTACGCCTTGGTGACGATTCTTTCTATTTATCCATCGCGTGCTGTAACGTTGTCAACGCTTAGTGAATTCTAGTTCCTTCTTAGTGGTTCGGGTCAAAGTCACGTAACGCTCCTCGGGTGAGGAACGTTGTTTGCGCGACTGCTGCCCGAGTGGCTCCGAAGGAGACTAAGTAACATGTTCCAAATGAAGGAAAAACTTTGTGCAAATGGTTGCTTCGCCTTCTCAAGAAAAGTTTAAAACCGGAATATTTTGTGAGACTTGTACCTCGGTGCTCTGTAAAACTTGAGCGCAAGCAGGTGGTCGATGCGTTGGCGCCCAGCGGACCCAGTGATTGGTAAGCTTCTGATTTACACTGAAAAATCGAGGAGCTGTTTGGAATGAAAACTTAAGCTCACCCCAAGTTTTCCGCAAGGTTTATATTTTGCTTCGTCTTTTAACGTGAAGACGGCTAGTTATCCATTTGCACGTTTAGCTCCAATGTGCATCAAGTCTCCTTATTTCACGCATATTAGGGAAACAGTCCTTACCGCAAGGTGTCCGCACGTAACAAGAGCGAATCAGTGATTGGCATGATACGAGATGTAGCTATGTAAAAAGCGCGGGAAAACACTGCGCGCGAGTCAGGTGGTTTTGGTCTGCTTTGTTTAATTAAACGGTGACTCCAGATCGTTGGCCAGTCAAGAACCACAGTCTTGATTCTATGTTGCGCTTGTTTGTGATTGGTGTTGTAGCGTGAAAGGACTGCTATGGAACATGGCGGGCTTTGCATGCTGGGAGGATTAATTCTATCAAACGTACGGGACCTATATGAACATTTTGTAAACGTTCGCCAACCAACAAATCTTTCAACTCGTTTAGGAAAGTAGTAAATTAAACATTTTTTTTGTTTCTGAACGAAATATCGGGGGGGGGGGGGGGGGGGGAGGGCAGGTCTTGGGTCTGCAAAACGTTAATATGATTGATGTGATAACAATTGTAAGATTATTTGAAAGAACTAATTTTTAAAAGCAAAAAAACTATACCTTGGGGAAAAGTTGTGTACATTACGGATAATGAGACGCTGATAGTATTTAACTCGTGAAGGAAGGTGCAATGTTTAATCCACCTCTGTCTGTGTGAAATAACTTGAGCAAATTATGCAAACAACAAGGAGGAGAATTTGAGATTTTTCGGACACAACATTTTTTTTTTTTTTGCGGGTTAGATAAAATCGCTCATCTGTACCGTGAATAGCAAGATGAAACTCTGTAAAGACCTTCTTCAATATATAATTCAACTGTCCATTATATTAATACACTTTGAGATCATGTTGATTAAAGAAATTGTCAATGAAATCCTACTAGTAAGATTCGCCCTCAATCTGTAATTTCTGCTGTCCTGTCATGAGTTCTCAGCAACGTCAACGGTAACTCAGCTGAAATGACTCACAGGCCATTGTGAACAACAAGAAAACAAAGAAATGTGTTTTAATAAGTAATTTTTTACGGGGAGGTCTTGGTTTTCCGGGTCTTAAGCTTCGATCTTCGTTTTCCACACCCCAAGCATTATCCAACCACGTCCTTTGTACTGGGGCCTCACCGCCTGGTATATTAATATGAATTTGAAAGGCTTTGTCAAAACGGACGAAAAACTTAGAAATTACAGAAAGGAAACTTGGAGGAAGCAACTAAAATCGACCGAAAAACTACTCGTGATGAATAAAGGACGGCGAAAGAGCTCAGATGAACAATTGTCCTTAGCAAGTTTGTTTCTTTTTTGTGCTATAAAAAAGCATCGTTTTTATATCGGCAAAAATCTCCCTCCTTCTTGCGGGCTTCTTTCTAAAGCTCTTTGGACGAGCAAAGAAAAAAGAAAAGTTGCCAAACTGCGATCCTCGCATGCTGAAGATGTCTTGTATCATACGTCAGGGTCGGCCAGGGTTTTTGGGTATACGGTATACAGGGGCTTTTTAAATCGGGTATACGGTATATTGCAGTTAAAAGACGAGTATTCGGTTTATCACTTTCTTTGAATTTCAGGTATACGGTATACAATGCTTCCATTAATTTTGGTTACGTACATTTGGATGAATTTTTGGGTATTTTGGCGATTTTTTTTCGGGTATACTGGTATAACACTACCCCCCGTTTTCAGTCCCACATCAGCTCATTTGTGTAAAAGGAAGCTTCATATAGATTCTTGTGCACAGTTGTACTCAAGGCTCGGGTATACAAATCTGTGGTGAAAATAGGCATCCACAACTTAACACAGTTACTTCTGTATAGTTTCAAATGCAGGAGCAAAAGCTAGAGTGACTGTGTAAACAAAGGCACAAAAACCTTAGCCTCAACTTAAGATTTTGCTCCCGATGGCAAATTTTTGTCGTGTGCAACACAAAATTAAAGCTGTATTTTCAGTCCAAAATATTTTGTTGCAGATCCAAATTCTTTAATTAATGCCCGCATCACAAACTTTGTTGTTATCTTCCAGAATTTTGGGGGTGATTACATTTTTTTTGTACTTTGAAATTATTATTATTATTATTATTATTATTATTATTATTATTATTATTATTATTATTATTATTACGTAATCATATATAATTAATATGATTAAGTACTATTATTATCAATATTATGATTACTATTCTTAGTCTCGCTATGTACACTAGCAATTTAATTCTATGAATGGCTAATTCTTGTAGCATCAACATTCATTTGGAGTAGAAAAGGGTATAGAAATGTGTACGTTGTTTAGATGTTTTCATATTTAAGCCTTCTCACTTCTCGAAAAAAAAAGTACAATGTTGGTGACTGGAAAATACATATTGGTGTCTGCTGTACAGGTATACGACGGAGTTAACTGTTGTTGCTTCCCCCATTCTGTGTCCTTAATCAAAAACCTTTTACTTTCCTGAAGGAACTCTCTTCAAGTCTTAGGGAGGAAGGAAAATCCCTTCTAAGCTCATTTATTTTCGACATTAGCATGCAGTACCCACCTCCAGTCTCCCAGTGGCTTTTTTTGGATCTTCAAAGAAACAGGACTTATTTATTCTGCGCCATAGACCTCTTTCATAATGGCAGCCAAATAAAATATTCTTCTGTTTTAATACTAATAAGCCTTTCTATCCTTGCTACAACGAGCAAATTTCAAAAGAATATTTGTTTCAAAATGAGGGCAGTAGGTCTAATTAACATAAATGCAACAGAATGTAAAGGAGGTTGCCATTTGTGAAAGTGGTCTATTTCCCTGCCCTTACACTGAAGGCAAAACATTCAAAACCAATCCTTCTAACTTATCGTGGTCAGAGTTTGGGTAGGGGTGGGAAGAGCTGATGCAAAGAGGGGGGGGGGGGGGGGGGCATGGGCTTTTTTGCTCGGAAAAGGGTGGCCTT
>JALIRR010004641.1:12500-20000 GCA_023091755.1 Montipora sp. Colony 1 RG-2022
CTGACTGACGCGTCCTCAAGAAACTTTCAAATTGAAACTCGGGTTTGAGTCGCCAAAATAGGAGATTTGTTGAATACGTTTGCCCATAATGGCTGGTTTTGAATAAAATTTATATGACAGTGCTGGGTGGTTTTACGTTGTGACAAATGTTAGGTGGTTTTGACTCCTTTTTAAGTGCCGACTGCCTTCCAGAAAAATTGATGTTTTGGGTAGCCTCGCTCTTCAAGGCGGGATATGAATCGAGATAATGCGTCCTCAAATGTTGTTTTTGAAGAGTTTGTTCGGAGGAGCTTAATGGCCTCTCCTTTAATAAAACCCTTCTTGGCACCTGGCGGGTGACAAGAGATAAAATGCGTGTATTGGATGGTTTCAGTTTGCTTGTGATATGTCTTGATATCGTAAATACATTCTTTTTCGAATTGTTCTCCTTGCATACTGTTGTGTCTAGGAAAGTGTTCTCCTTGTATGCCAGGTTGATTTTCTGTGTCATGATTTACGCCCCATAGTGAGAACACGTCATCAATGAAACGTTTCCATATTGTTAGTTGAACTTTGCTCTGTCTTAGCATTATTTTCACAATTCAGAAAGTCGGATGTCGGGTTTTCAGAAGTCGGATGTCGGATTTTCACAACTCGGATGTTGGATTTTCACAACTCAGATGTCGGATTTTCAACAAGTCGGATGTCGGATTCACAACTCGGATGTCGGATTTTCACAACTTTGTTGTCGAATTTTCACAACTCGGATGTCGGATTTTTACAACTTTGTTGTGGAATGAACAACTCGGATGGCACCTACAAGCTTCCGTAGAATAGCCGTAATGAAAAGCCTCAGGCCCTAGAAAAAAGCAAGTAATAACAAAAATAGCGGAGCACACAACCGCATGACCACCCATGTTCAAGCGCTGTGAGAGCTGACAACTTGAACCAGGGACTGTTACCGCAAAACAGAATCCAGCGGACTTCGGGACTCAAGGGGACTAACAGTCTCAGAATTAGCAGACAGCGAGATGTAGTGGAACGGTCCGACCTTTTTGGCATTTCCAGAAAGTGATTGGCCTAAGCCAAAATCAGCGAACCCGGAAGAGGAAGCCTTGACAGAAGTGAAAGCTGAACGAAGACCAGTTCTAGAGAATCAACTTCCAAAACCAAAACCAGAGGAAGACACCGAAACTCAATATTCGGAAAAGGAACGTTCAACCTTCGTTACTATCGAAAAGAAAAATTGGCTTTTAAACCCTGCAAGATTCTCCAAATGGCACCGACTTTCTTCTAAGGGACAGTTGGAAAAATTGGCTTGGTCAAACGGTCAAAATATACCAGTCCAAAGTTTTCATCAACTTCAATGACTCAACATCAAAAACCTTGTTGAAAACATAGCCTCATACGTAAACACAGAATATTCTTACATCAGCGCAAAGCTTCAGGAGTACTGGGTGGGGGTGGGGGTGGGGAGAGGACAGGTTACAAATCACTTTGGGGGAGGGGTGGGTGCTTTAGTCATTGGTCTTTCCAGTACTCAGCTTCGGTGTGCCAGGCTTAAAACAATAATTATTTTTCTCTCTACTGATGCACAAATAAACTTCACAATGATCACACTTGAAAGTAGTCTTTCTCATTTTGCACGGTACTTGATTCTTTAGGGTGTCGGGGTGACTGAGAGTGTAACAACGTCTCTTCTCCATGCACACCGGTTCAGCCGCCTTTTTCACTTAAGAACCATCAATTCATCCACCTCGCTATTTTGTTCAAAAATTCATCGGAAAGAAAAAGGTTTAAAATGTCAATCGCCTTCCCAATGCCGGGCAACTGATCAACAGTTGGGCCACAATGAGTACGCTCAAATGCAACACGTGGATAATCCTCATAGTACGATTGAAAGGCCGCATCACTTGGGTCTTTTTCCTACGCGATATCATCAGGCATTTCAAAAACAAAGCCTCCAAAATCTTCTTCATCACTGCTTTCCCATTTCTTCACGCAATTTAAAGACGGCTTCGACGTGCGTGCTGAACGTCTTCGATAATTCTTGGCAAAATCTTGTATGAAACAACATGTCGGAAAACATGTGCTTTCAGGGGTTTGTTATAATAGCAATTAAATACCCCCCTCTATATATCATTGGTTTGGTGGTTTCCAGATCTCAAGTGAAAACGGTTGAAATCCCGGAAAAGCGGGATAGTAGGCATGGGGACATGACTGAGTTCCCGGAAAACCGGGATAGTGTGGTGAAAGGGTTAATGGGACTGGTATACATGTAACCCTGATTAAGGCATTAAAGTTACAGAAAATGCTCTTCTTCTGAAAGGATGATTTGAAATCAACAGGACAAAAATTTACAACAGCTATGTGCCCTTTAACCCTAATACCGGCACCTAGGAGTGAGACTTATAGATTTTACTCCGGCCTGCCGATTTGGGGTGCTTTAGATGAGAATAGGTTAAAGCCCTTTCTCCTCTGAAGCAGCCACCATTTGTGAGTAAAATTGTCCGGCATTTCACCGAGTAAAAGCTGTACATATTGTAAGAGTCAGCCCCAATGGAAGTGAAATACCAACTCACTATTCAAAAAGAACAGAGAACAGGCTTCCCAGTGTTCTGTCCTCCATGGTTATAGCTTCATTACAAATCAGAGGGTGTGGTTTGTTTAACACATGCCACACATTATCGTCTTCTTTGCAATCATGAGGCCTTTAATGGCTTTGACACTCCTACAATCCCGTGGACATTTGGATGCTTATCAATCAAGTAAACCTACAATCTGCTCATTTTCATATGAATTATGCTATGCATTAATTTGATACTGCTTTTTAACAATTATCAGCAATGAAATCTTTATAAACATACATGTAACATTGCTGAGGGCCCGAACTGGTGAGAGGAAACCTATTGGCCTGGATCGCTGAATAAAAATCCATCCAGCGGTCAGAACGGTCCAAGAGCATCCACATGGGATTCCAGCACTTTTAACCACTTAGCCGAACTTTTTAAAGATACAATGTGTCATGGGAGACACCAAGCTTTTGCCTTAGGAAGCATGTCGGGATCGGTGGATTATAATTGTGGAACTCTTTTCGTATGCCTTGCAGACAATTTTCGTTTCCTCTTCTTAAGGTGTATTTGTGTACAAGCTATAGACACGTACGTGAGACTAAGACTGTATCTTGGCCTGTCTTAACCGATAAAATCAGTTGTGTCCTTACTAAAGGATTTTTGTTTTTGTGGGATAGGCTACAGCAATTGATCTATAAATGAGGTTATTCTCTCGGTAGGTAATTATTTCCAAAAGTTTGAAAGCCCAGCCTTACTGGCTTGTAGTTGACTACGCCCTTGACTCAATACACTCCATCTGTTTCTCTGTCTTTATGTAGATCAATCAAACACTGCTAGTCGTCTTTGACATGATATTAAGTTCGCACATTTCTAACAGGTAATTGTGAATTTATTATTTACTATTATAAATGTAACAGCTCTTTGTTAGGACGTGCAATGTAAATTCCCCACCTTGAATTTTTCAATCATTAACGGACAACCGTTTTTGTCTTTTATTTGACCTCACGTCAAAATCAATTCGTCTCTGAGACTTAATTAATGTATATGCACTTTCTATCCAAGGAGAAGACTGAGCTTGGTGACTTTTTCTAGCAAATTCTGATCAGTCCCGTTTCTTCTCGTAGAGAATGCTAGTGAAAATTCAAAACATGGCGCATTTTTGAACAAATGACGCGAGTTCCATGTCTTCCACCATTAATGCATTTATAAAAAACAGGACATAGTGTCTGTTGTTTCAACTACGATGTTATTTTTATTTATCCTTGTTGAGCGTCACTGCAGAGGAGTAGCTAGCATTTTTGAAAGGGGGGGGCGGGGGAGGGAGAAGGGGGTCACACTCTCTCAAACCCAGAGTACTTACTGGTTTGTCATGTCGACATCCACGCTGTTTTTATTGAAAGTGGTAATCTTTCGGATGAGCGGTGAGTGCGGAGGGAGGGACAAGCATACAAAATAGCTACATAGATGAAGTAAGTTCCAGGTAACATTATTTTCTCTGGTTTGTATTCTGTCGTTGATTCTCAAAAGGTTGGGGGAGGGGGTAACAGACAACAGGACCCCCCCCCCCCCCCCCCCTCCTCTTCTGGCTACGCCCCTGCACTGCTTACGACGTTTCTGGACATTGAGTTGTTGGAAAGGAAGCATCCACGACCACTCTTGGTCGCTTTATGTTCACAAGTTTGAAAAACGCTCTTTTGAAATGGGGAATTCGCCACGCATACAAATACGGGTTAATACCAGAGTTGCATAAGACAATCAAAAATTGCAAATCTCGCAACCAGTGAATCATTAAACAACTACAACTAGTACAGAAATTCAACAGGTAGATCATTATGCATGCAGGTGTAAAGGATGCGAAAAAAGCAAAAAGAACTACCATCAATGCCTTAGCCGCTTTGCTCTCTTTCTTTGCGTCTATGATTTTGTTTTTATTTTCCAGTTTACCAGACTCTGTACTGTCGTTTGCTCTCCGAAATTGCCAATAATTTTCCCGTTCGCGCAATCTTTTGACAATTGCCATGTGGACAAATAAAAGTACGGCAAACGTGCAGATGACTGCAGTGTTGGCGAAAATAAAGGAATAAAATATGAATCCGAGTTTGAGGTAGACAAACGAAAATCCAAATGCCACAATCCAAATTATTATGGATGCTATGATGGCACGTTTCGATGTTACCGACATTGTCTTGTATTTCACGGGCGTTGACACGGCGACATATCTGTCGGCTGCTAGTGCTGCCAGTGTCAAAATAGATGCCGTACTCAAGATGAAATACAAAATGTGCAGGATCTTCTGGTTTACAATGTCGGATTGAAGCCCTTCACCAATGTGGTATATTGCGGATATAGGGTCCATCAATGTTCCTACTATCAAATCTGTCGCGGCTAAGCTCAACAAAAAGTAATGAAATGGAGTTTTAAGATTCCTGAATGGATCCTTAATGATGGCGATACATACTAGAAGGTTTCCAGGAATGGTTATGAGCGCAAGAAACACTGAAAACGATGCAGTAAAATAAGACAATCCAGTGGGCGGAAGAACCTTCCCGCATGAGTTTGGAGCCTGAAGGGTCATCCTTACCTCAATCGTGGATGGCTTAATGTTCTAGTTTGACCTCAAGTGTCCTTGCCACAACCAAGGGCTTTGGGTCTATTGATTTCGAACGGCTAGCTTTAATACCCTTTAGACAGACTCTTCTCAAGCTGACAGGCGTTAGCAGAACTGTTTGCAGGAAAAATAAAGAGAATGAACCCTGTGGCAATCAGATTCTTCAAATCTTCTGGAAATCTATACACATGCAGTAAACACGTTATTCAATTTCCTCTTTCTAGCGTCATCATTTAAACAGTATTAGTCGCCACGGCGAAATGAATGTTCTCAACAATTGCTTGAATGATCCTAACAAGCTGAGCTTTCTCTCCACTGCCTCGGTTTATCCACTAAAGTTATTTTTTAAAGGATTTTTAATTTCGTGAGTTTTGGTATACAAATCGGTGTCCGGCTGTTTGGGCCAGTTTTGGCTCTTGTACAGGAAAAATATATCACGCTCAATTTAAATAACCGACGATAGGAAGCAAGTTCGGCTTGACAGCGTTAGATTTCGGCTTCACAGCCGTTTCGAAAGAACTAAAAAAAGGACTAACCTTAAACGGTAAAACCTCCTGAACTGCGGAATCGAATTGAAGTTTTTCGTTGTCTACTGGCTTCATGATTCGGGAATTGGGTTTTTGTAGTGTTGTAGCAATGCGAAATGCCAGTATAGGATATTTTCCATCGACTGGCTATGCATGGATACTTGATGAAGATAGAAAAACAGTAAACCAATATATCCACAATGAATATTATTGTAGTCTCGTTCCCAGTGTTTGGGGCGAGAATCACACGTGGGATAAGTTTACAAAAGATGTAGTGGAGATATACGAAGCGAACAAGACAAGAGAACTTTCCATGGTTGGAGTTTTGGGTAACGAATATTTACAGAAAGTCTTCCGTAATTGCGGTGTTCCGCATTAGGATCTAACTTGGTTGGGTTGTGCTATATTACGAAGAGATTACGATGATGTTTTGATTGATTGTGGTAACCACGAAATGCCTAAGGCGTTATATTGTCCCAGGGTGAAAACATATTTAGCCGCGAAATATCTCTGGGAACGCGTGTGTTGCACAGACGTGATCGATTTGGAACGGCGATTGCAAAAGCTATGATCGATTTGAATTATGAGCTTGGTTTCTGGATCATGTGGGTTTTAGTGATGGCGCTAGGCATGATCTGTATAGGATGTTTACTTCAAGAATATGTCCTGTGGAGGAATTATAAGATTGACAGCGGCAATCAATTGAGAGTTGATCCTTATAATCAAATATTGATGACAGATGTTTAACCCAGTGAAGAACTTAAAAAAGAGAAAAGACATTGATTATTTTTTTCATTTACTACTAAAATCACGATGCCTAGACACGTGTGTGACAGCAGAGTCAAAGATTTACGTTCAAAGAGAGGTAAAGCTGTGGTTACATCGTCGAAAAAACTAAATAAAAAAGACAAGAAAAGGAAGAAAAAAAATTACAATGTGATTACTGCGAGATGAACACTTTTAACGTATATAACTTTTTGGACATAATCCGTGTCTGGGATGGTGTTATGCATCTACATGTGTTTTTAGATGTGGAATTTGAAGACGCCAAGGAACGAGCGAGATATGCAATTGTTATCAGAAAAGCGTGATTGTTATTATACAGACAGACAGAGCCATTAGGTTTGATTTGCAGCAATACGAAACGCGTTTTCGTTACGAGGGAGTATTGGGTCAGATAGATATTCAATGGTTAAGTGAGACAAAAAATAAGATTACACGTGTTATAGGTAAAGTTCATTGCGATATGGTTTTTAGAAGTGATGCTTTTTAATATTACATTATAATTTTAAGATGTTCAAGTGAAACAAGTGGAGTATTAAATTCAAATATTGACACGTATTTTTCGATATGACAGGTAGGTCTTTTAATGATATTTCATTTGTTTTAAAATAATTGCATTCTCCAGGAACGAGAGAACGCATCCTAATCTGGTTTCGCAGGCTTCGCAGGCGCGAGAAATCGAGATTTTTGTGAACTGCAAATTGGCCGCCCCTCTAGGTTTTTGCAGGGGCTTTGGGCCTCGTCTTAGTGTCCATCTGTCACGTCATGCTTGTTCTCGTTTGTAGCTTCTTTCGTTGTTTTTTGGGGTTTTCTTTGAACTGGTTTTTAACTCTGATTGCATTCGACAAAAAGGAGAATGCAGTCCCAATGCAGCCTGGAGTGAGAATTTTTGGTCGGGCGAAAACAAATTACATCATCGCAAAGCTCGTGTATACGAGACGATTTGTTCGCGATCGCTCGTTTCTAGAAGTTTTTCTTCTGGACCGAGCGTGACCTGTTTGGTCAGGATGTGCGATGACGTGCGATGACG
>JALIRR010004641.1:25000-32500 GCA_023091755.1 Montipora sp. Colony 1 RG-2022
CCCTGAATATTTAAGATAAATTGATATCGAATAGTCCATTGAATACTCGACTTGAATCCAATTGATTGGGAGGGTTTTAAAGTTAAAATAGCCTTTTTTAACAGCTACTTACCCCTTCTTCTAGTAGAACTTCGAACACCCGATCTTTGTCTTTAAATTCAACGTCCTGAAATATACTTTCAAGCAGGTCCATAGCGAAAATCAAGCAATACGCTACCAGTTTATTGTGAGAGACGTCCAGTCGAGTCCTTACAAAAAAACCGCCACTTTCTCTTCTGGAAAGTCACATGACATCAAAGATTCGTCCCATCAGCCATCACGGTTACCAGGTTCGTACGTCTTCGAGATTGCATCGTCTTTATGTCGTCTCGTCGGAACGTAATCAGCTTTCCTCCCTGTACAAGTGCGCATGCTTTGTTCGATCAAAAACGAACTGTTCATATTATTAGAACTGTTACAGTATGTCTTCACCTCTCTGTTTTTTTATGTTGTGCAAAGGTGCAGTACTGCAGTCGAGTTACAAGGTTAAGCAGCATAATACGTTGTACGGCTTGTGGAACTCTAAGAAATCAATCGAGGGGCCCTCAACGGCAAAGGAATCGAAAATTGATGAAAGCGATTCGAGTTCGAGTGACTCAAGTAGCTATGACAAAGAACACTGTGATGGACCTGATGATTATTGTTGTGGCAATGACCAGGTGCTTTCAGTAAGTAACCAAGACGAATCAACATTGTCGAAGGTACGTACGTGTAGCTGGTAAAGCTGTACAAGTTCCATTTTTGTCAGGTTTTCCCACATAAGCTTACTGTTAATATTTCGTCACATTTGAGCTTAACCCTAGACGCTCACAAATTCTCAAACAATTTGTAATTCTACATATAGTTACAAGTTCCTTCAACTTAACTAGGAAATTACCATCCCTTTGAAAAGAGCATCACGAGTATATGTACCAGATCGAAGTCAGCCTAAGAGGAATAGGTACTCTTTGATTGCTAACGTAGAACAGTAAAAAAAGGGTTAGGTTTACATGTATGAAGTGATAATAACCGCATCTATGACAGTTGGATGACTCCATAAGGCCTGGAATAAAACTTTTCCTTTTGCCAAATAACTGCCCAGCTGAAAATATGTATCTTTCTGGTTTTACTTGAACTAACTACAGTTGCTATCAAGTTGATGGTTGGTGGCTGTGAGTTATGATAGGTTTACGTGTATTTAAATTAATTATAACAGAGATGGATTCTTGTACAGTCACAAATTAATCCAGTAGATTGTGAACATTATACTGAAAAATGATTAGAGTCAGAAATGGATTACAGCATACTCAGCTGTAACAGATATAACAGGTTATACCCCTAATTTTATACAGTGTCACTATCTTGGCGTCGCGCATGTCCTACGGCACTGAGCCTTCTCTCCAGCATAGGTGGAGCAGCTCAAGCAGGTCGCCAAGTAGTGCGTCCTTCCCTCTCTTGATGACCTCGGAGCGAATGCCGTCCCCTCCTGGGGCCTTTCCTGTGGACAGACAGTCAGCAGGGGCGGACTGTTTCACATCCTGAAGAAGGTCGGCTGCCCTCCAAGACTGCTCGCCATCGTAGAGTCCTTTCATACAGATATGCAGAGCACAGTGTGTTACAACGGAGCAACGTCCGAGCCGTTCCCACTCAGCAGTGGCGTCAAGCAGGGTTGTGTGCTCGCTCCGACACTGTTCGGGATCTTCTTCTTCACGCTCCTGTCCTATGCCTTCCGGAACAACGTCGACGGTGTGTACCTTCACACAAGGTCTGATGGGCGCCTCTTCAATCTGGCCTGACTCCGCGCGAAAACAAAGGTCCGCAGCGTCACCATCAGGGAGGCCCTCTTTGCCGATGATGCAGCACTGGCGACCCACACCGAAGCAGCTCTGCAAAGACTGGTGGACCGCCTAGCACATGCGTGCAGAGAATTTGGCCCCACCATCAGCCTTAAGAAGACAGAGGTGATGTCCCAGGGAACTGAGTCTCCTCCCTCCATCCACATCGGAGACTACGACCTGAACCCAGTCAGCCAGTTCCAGTACCTTGGCTCGACTATCTCCTTATCGCTGGACCCGGAGATCAGCGCCAGGATTGCCAAGGCCGCCGGGATGATGTCGAAGCTCCAGAAGAGGGTGTGGGACAACAACAACCTGACCAACAGCACCAAGATGCAGGTGTACAGAGCTTGCGTCCTCAGCACCCTGCTCTACTCAAGTGAGGCCTGGACAACCTATGCTACACAAGAGAAGAGGCTCAACAGCTTTCACCTTCGCTGCCTTCGGGGCATCCTGGGCATCCGATGGCAAGACTTGGTTCCCAACACCGAGGTGCTCGAGCGGGCAGGACTGGCCCAGCGTCGACTGAGGTGGCTCGGACATGTACGCCGCATGGAAGACAGCCGCATCTCGAAAGACCTACTGTATGGTGAGCTTGCGGATGGAGCCAGGTCCCGTGGGCGCCCCTCCCTGAGGTACAAGGACTCGTGCAAACGTGACTTGAAAGGCGCGGGTATCGACTTAGAAACATGGGAGAGTCTTGCTGAGAACCGTGGGGCGTGGAGATCGGCTGTTCGCAGCGGGGTGGAGAGAGCCGAGGAAGAACGCACCACCACCCTGCAGCAGAAGAGGGCTGAGCGCAAGGCGAGATCCACGCAGGACACAACAGCATCACCCTTCATCTGCCCCACCTGCTCCAGAGACTGCCATTCCAGAATAGGGCTGTACAGCCATCAGAGGAAGTGCAGCACACGGACGTGACCCAACAGCGTGCAGCCATCATCTTTCGAGATGGACGGAGGACGACGACCCCTAATTTACTGCCTTGTCATTGGCTTTAACTGGAACTTAAAGCGGCAGTGTCACGATGGTTTCAGCAATTCTGTTGCAAACAAATTTGTGTTTAAATAGATTGAAACCACCAAATACTGACTTTATTCTCAAGAGAAACATGACACAAGTACAAGGAAACTGTAATAAAGTGTGGATGGTCAACTTTGGCCAAGATTAAAATAGATCGAGGAAAGGTTAGGGCTGGCGTTTTCAAATTTAAGTCCTTTTTGTCTGAAACAAGTGATAAATAACAAAAAGGCATCAAAATCATCTGTGTTAGAGATTCAGTGAGATGATTTACTTGTATTTTTTTTTCACTTTACAGGATACTGGTGATGGAGTAATGTCAGATATTCATGACATGAATGCAGCATCTTTCTTACAGGAAACACATGATTTGCGTGAAGTTATAGCTCATAGTGCCCTCCTTCACAACAGTTTGACATGCACTTTGTTTGAGACCCTAGTTCACCCGTTTGACTGGTTCTCTTCACGTCCCTCCATAAGCAAGGAGGCATTTACTCAGAACTCACAAATACGGCACTCAGTTCTTCCTGAAGGAAATTTGCTCCCAACATCCTATCGAGATGCCTACAAGATAAGTAAAGACTCCAAGACTAGCCAGAAGTTTTGGGACCAAGGATATTTCTTATCTTCTCCAAGGTCATGAAGGTGAAAAACACACTTCAAGTGCTTGCAGAATTACGAATGATATTCATGAGTGCCCAAGGTGGAAAGAAGCATTCAGTCCCAATGGTACATTTGAAGGTGATCCACGGTGCACTGCCATTGTGTTTAGATGGTCTCAATCCATGGAGCAAGAACACGACCAACTATTCCATGTGGCCAATTGTTTTAGGGAACTGAATCTCACGCGGACTGTTAGATCATACCATTTGGGAAATCTTGTTCTAGTGAGAATAATTCCAAGCTAAGTACAAGGGGCTGAACCTAAAAGTCTTGATCCTTACCTAGAAGTGTTAATTGACGAGATCACTTTTTTTCGTGGGTGTAAACTGTATGATGTATACAAAAGGGCACGATTTAATGTCAAAGTTGAAATCTTGATCTATGTCCTGGACTACCAAGGATATGGCAAAGTGTTCTCCGTAACAGGCACTGGTTCTTACTGAGGCTGTGCACGGTGCATGCTCCGGGGACAGTACTGCAAACATTTGTTTAAAATGGTTTATGCTGGCAACAGATGTTTCTTACCAATTCACCTTTTGAGCGTCAGCTTTCACGTGTAGTATCACGTGACTTTTTGTGTAAACAAACCGCGAAAGTTCGGACATTCGAGCAAATCGGACATATGACACATAGTGATATGGCGAGGCGAGCGGATATGAAATTTTAGTTTCTTTTTGTGTCGGACTTTGAAATGACCCAACAGAGACACTAGATGCTTCGATGGTTATGTTTTGGTGTGGAACGCGATGGTTTTACACTCTTATTTCGACAGGATTTACGGGGGTGAGTTAGGTTTTCTACGTCTTCGATCGCTAGGTGGACGAAAACGAAATGTATTCCTTGCTTTATGTCATTACGAGTACCTTCATGTATTAAATTCTGTCATAAATTTGTGCACTTTGAGGTCAGTAATGAAACAAAATGAATGTGATTTGAATGTGTGTAAATTTAGCCTCCTCTGTCATTGGGCATTTACAAGTTCGAAAACCCCGAATAAGTCTAACGAACTTCAGCAAGCAGTCCTGTTTGCAATAGTTCCAGGTTCAACGTGTCTAAGCTGATGACTATTAAAGAGGGACTTCCGCACAGAAATATCGCAGAACTCAATAAATATTTGCAGGGGCATGGAATTTCAGTGAGCGCGTTTACGGTTTTGAAGTCTTCGCTGATAGAAATCGCCGCTGCAGTTGAAGCAATGACGTTTATACCAATAGAAAGACAAAACTGACGATGCAGAGAATTTATTAATCCCAATCCATTTTCGATGAAGTCAAGATCATGAACAATTTCACCTCCTCGGTGCCATTCGGCTTGTACGATTTTTCAGTTAATAACCATTTAATATTACCACTCCACCGAATACGACAAACAGGGACTCACCGCTTACGATTGAGGCCCTCCCAGGGGTTTTAAGGAATAATGGAACATGGCTAATTGGAACCGCGAAACAATGTCAAAATAATTTAGGGAAAAAGGGAGCATAAACAATTTAAAACAATTTTAGAGATCAATAAGCTGGGAACAAGTTTGAAAGTAGTTAGGGAACAACGACCCCCTCTGGGAGAGTCTCATGATTGTCGCTTATTTACTGATGGTTTAACTCATGGAATCTCCGAAAAGTGGAGTGTGTCCATGCATATGAGAGTGTAGCTAAAGTGAAGCCCTTCATGAAAAGGATTTGTTGATTGAGAAAGCAAAAATACGTACCCCTTCCAAAAAAAGTTGAAAACACATAGTCATAGATCAGTGACCTTGCATCCAAAGACACTATCTGCCAGATGAGAGGTAATAAATGTGCCAATTACTAACTAGTAGTCGTGTTATCTTGCCTTTATTAGCAAAAGTTATTGCACTACAGAAGCAGACACATCAAGTTGATGAAACCGCTAAATCAAATGAAAACAAGCATGGGAGTGGTATTAATGAATTAAGAATTAAACTACAAGAGCTTCTAAGACTGAAGCAAACATTTGGATGGAAGTAGTTTTGGACGTTATTCGCTTTCAGAACATTGAAAGTACCATGACAAAGCAATGGCAATGTGAGGACTGGGGTTCATAACCGCTTCAACGTGCAAGAGATTCATGTCAAGAAAAATTGATAGGGCTAAAAATGTCACAAAGTTTGTACAAGCCATTATCCATTTTCTAATGCACCAAAATACACTTTGTCTGCTCCCCCCCTCCCCTTAAATTTTGCATAAACTATTGTTTTCAAATGCTCTTGGGAATATGCAGTGTCCCCAAGAGCATTTGAAAACCATAGTTTATGCAAGATATGGGGGGCAAACGAAGTGTAGTATGGGGCATTCGAAAGTAGAGAATAGCCTAAGAACAAACATCCCAGAAATTGTAAACAAACAATGAACTCCAAAATGTCAGAGAGTGGGGCTATTTCATGAGGTCAGTGCTAGCAATGCTAGTAAGTGGGTTGTGAGCCATACCCACTCTCGTACCCAGAGTCCTCGGGCTTTTTGGCCAGCGGGTGAGCGCCCGGAGAGACTCTGGGATAATCGACTCCATTTTCCCAGAAAACGTGGGTTCCGGTCTTATTACGTATGCTTGAGTTTAACCGGAAACAGAAAAGAGAAAACCGTAAACAGTAGAAATGGCGGGTTGAAAGTGTTCGAGAAACAAGAATTTTAGCCTTACACACAAAGAAACTGGAGAAATGATCATTGGCTTGCTGTAAGAGCAAGTGAAGATGAAAGATCACGAAACCTCTGACGCTTTCGGTGAGTGTATTTTTAGTGTTTCAGCGTACATTCCATAGTTCAGAATGCAATGAGAATGCCATCGTGCAAGCAACACGATCGACAACTTTTTTGTGGAAACGACACAAAAGTTCTCTTCTTCTACAATTTGATGTTTCCGTAATTCTGAATGGCTTCGACAAGACCTTATTCCACGGATTTCTCCTCAAAGAGACTGATGTAATGTTTTCTCACGGTACTTTTGCAACAGCAACAGTAATCACTTTTTAGCAGCGTGGGAATATTCCTGTGCGGTGTAAGACATAATTCAAACCTCGTCGTTTTATTATTTTTGTGATTTATATATTTCTGAGGTAGGAAAAATCAAACAGCACTGAAACTAGTTTTAGATTTTGAAACTCCCTCCAAATTCTGGGGCTTCCGAATTGCTTACTGACTTCCTGTCGGATTGCCATTGTTACGCAAGCGGCCAATCAAAAAGATAGTTCAAGTCCATTATCCCAGAGTCTCTCTGGGCGCTCACCCACTGGCCAAGAAGCCCGAGGACTCTGGGTACGAGTTTGGTAAGTTGGCTGAAACGTTGTCAATTCGTTGTGTGGATCAAACAAGGAATCTTCTCTGTTGATGTGACCGATGACCCTAGCTTCATGTCTAATGTGTGTGCCAAACTATAGAGGAGTCCTCCCCTTTCTCCCCTTTTGTATAATAATTATACAAGTTCAAAATAGTACTTAAAATGAATATTTCATGCTTTCATGCTCAATTAGTACTGTAATTGTATGAAGCAATAGATGCATCACCCATACGTATAATGAGTTTAAACTGTTCAAAATTACAAGTGGATAAATTTGACAATGTTTATTCGAATGGTTCGGCAAAAATCTGTACATATTTTTTTTTAGGGGAAATCTCCTGAACAGTACTCTGGATATGTGATACTTATTCCAATCAACAGAAGGTCAGAAATACTGTTCCATGTAATACAAATAAAACCCCTACAGTAATCTAACTGTACTTCGTACACACCAACGAGTCACTGCGATGACTGCCATAATCCACATTTTCCACCTCTCGATTTCTCTAACTTCGGCCGGAAAATGAAAAAAACTTGATCGGATCACCCTTCGCGTTTCTTATCTACGATTTCGTGTCTCGGGAATCGTTTTTACATGTAACAGAATCACATCTTTTAGTCGAGACCATTCTGCAACTCGCTGCTCGTACCAGGTAAAATCCTATAAACGGTGGAAA
>JALIRR010004642.1:5000-15000 GCA_023091755.1 Montipora sp. Colony 1 RG-2022
TCACAGAATTAAGGTGGCTCTAAATCCACTGGACAGAATTTTTTAAAACTTTTCAGAAAGTTTTTATCTTGCCCTTCTAATTACCGTTCAGAAATAAAAAATGGGGATCACTGAGTTCGATTTTGAGATATAAGCAACTAAAGACAAAAAAAAGGGTGTATTTACAGGGCTTGCCCGTTGCCACGGTGACAGATTACGTCACAATAATGACTGTATCTTGTTCAGCAATAAATCGTCTTTCATTTGCTATCACAATATTGCTAATACATGATACAGCGTTGTGGTGCCGATCCTTTTAATAAGAGCGTCACTTGGAAGCGTTGAAACTGGTTTGAGCCACCGTAACGCACATTCATATTTCCGTGATATTAGGCCTTCCAGTGGAACTGGTACTTAACCGTGCAGAATTCCCCAAACCGTTTAGTTCTTGCAAGTCCGTCACCCAAGAGTAAGATTTACCCAAATTGGCCAGGTCCTCGACACCGTCAGAAAAGTGTTTATTTTTAGACCAAATCGTTTTGTTCCAGGTATTTCCATATCATTTACAATAGATGTGAATGCTACATAATAATGCAAATACAATACACAAATAATCTTAACCCCGGGAGATCTGAATTAGATTGATAGTCTATTGTTTATTTCCCGCAAAACTTGGTTAAAAATATACTCTTGGTTCTTGGTATAAAAGGAGTTGGGGCGCTTGTTCCCGATCGTAAATTATATGATAGGTTGTGCGTGGCGCGGAACAAGGGAGCTGAGAAGAGGAGAGGAGGAACTCTTCTTAATAAACTGAATACATTCCTCCTCCATAATGTGAGAGAGGGGTGCGAAGCCTCATTGCTCGAGGGCATCATTAAACTAGCCTGCGAATACAGACATATTTCGCCCGAAAAATCGAGTGGTTACACGATTTCTGTGATGTAATTTTTTTAGCCAATTAGAGTTAGGTTCATAAATCTCCAGAACCAACACGCATGGAACATGCAAAGTACTTGCGCGTTGTCCACGTAAAAAGAAGTCAAATTAAAGGCGGGCAATATGGAGGATGCGATTCAAAAAGGTTATGACATTTTCGGTATAAAAACGTTAAGGGGGATGCGATCAAGTGTGTTGCGGCCGAGAAGAAACGCGATGTTTTCGTCAATTTACGTACACGATTTGGGAAGTCCTAACTTTACGTAGCCTTTCTTGTGGTGTTTTCGTCCGTGCGGTTCTCTTCTGAGAAAAATGTTGGGATTGTGATTTACCCATTACCAATTCTTTTCGGATTGTTTTACTAGAATATTCTCCTGTAAAATGTCTTTTGATCTTTTTTTCTCTGATTCTGGAAGAGACAAGGCCTTCAAGTTAGCGCCTTGAGGTTCCGCTTTAGGAAGCGGTGTTGACGTAAACATTTCAGTATACATTAAGCCCCCACTGAAACTTCCAAAGGCTTCTTTAAAGACGTATTGTGGGTTTGGTGGTGCAAAAACAAGCGCTTGGATCGGTGAAGGGCTAAGCATCCACAACTCAATCGCCCTTATGCATATTCCGGGGCTTACAACGGCGCTCAGGACGATTTTACTGGTTGCTTTTCTGGATACTTTTTCTACGGCGAAACATTCAAGCAAGCATCACCAAAAGTTAACCTCAGACACTTCTCCGTCTCCAGTGCGCTGCTTTAATCTTAAGCCGATCTCTTAACTCGAAGAGTAATGTCACCGTCAAACTGTCTTTTAATTTATTCTTTCAGATCGTCCACTTTACATACGGCATTCTTGTATTGTATCAGTTAATAAATAGCATTTCGTGCGGCAGATAGCCCACGTATATCGGTTCGCAATATCAAAGAAGAGATCTCCAAAACACTCTTACCAAATACATTTATCTTCTCCTTTGCAACCAAACATTTTGTCCGTCAAAGAACGCAACATTTGCCACGGCAGGAAATCTAACTCTTTGGCGTGTGCCTTTCAAAGATCCCTGAATATCGTAATGACCAAATCGAGTCAATCCATAGCCTACGAACGCAGACGTATTTCCGGCGGTCGTTTCTCTCCCCCGAAAAAAATAGCGTCTGCGAACTCGAGCTGCTAAACGATTTCTGCGACGTAACTGCCTTTGTTTTGTTTTGTTTTTGGATAATCACGTTGCATGAAAGAAGAGAGAGTCGGGTGATCTCCGCCCAATTTGTGTAATCGTGGTGACTAGCGAAGTACAGCCCAAACAGGGCAGGCATATTCAAGCACTGATCTTATAATGCTGCAGTAGACTAAAACTAGCTGCCAAGTGGATAGCCCAATTTTTCCAGCCCCTTCCCCCCCTCTTTCCCTGTATCCACCCTTACGGGCATTTTTTCCCGCTGGCTCGTAAGAAAGCGACACAATTACGCTTTTGTACATTATGCTGGCATTTTTTGGAGCATTTTAGTTAGGCAAAAGCATTAGCATTATTCGAGCATTTTAGTGGCATTTTCCCACAAAGGCTTTTTTTCAGAGAAATTAGAGTTTTATGATAATGACAAAACCGACTAGAACAATCCTTGGAAATTTACATTCAAGCATCACCTATGTTGCAATACAGCGACAAAGACTAACTTTCTGTCTGGATGGCGCGATACACGGCGCAATTTTTCCAGGATTGCGTGATGCGCGTGCGCTGCTTCTGCATAGCCATCTCGAACTATTTTTCATGTATATTATTAATAATTAATCGCATGATTTCGAGTAAAATTTGGAATAAATAAGCTCGAAAACCCTCTCCTCCGTTTAGGAAGTGTCAGACCTGCAGCACTATAATTACGTAGATGGTAACTGGGGCCCGTTTCTCGAAAGTCTCGGAACGTTTCGGGCGCGTTTCAAGTGACATAAAACACCCTGTATTTTGAAAGGGAAACATTTCAAGTCATGAAACGTTGATTTTGTTTTCTCTGATAACGATAACATGTTAACAGATCATCTTTTCAGGATAGGTGGATCGCAGTGTTTCAAATTGCTTTTCGGGCCCGAAAAGTCTACGGGACATTTGAGAAACAGGCCCCTGATCACTATCCCATGTAATGAAAGAGTTACTAAGGCCTAGAGCGGCGTGGTAGTTAAGTATTTTGTATACGTTAGTTTTGATTTAGCACAGAGCCGTCTTGCATCAAGTGTATCCCAACGGCGAGTCCCAATTACTTCAGCTGAACGAATATCGTAAGCCTTTGCTTGCGTGACAATGCCTCACAGCTAAAGTTCCTAGTATTTCGCTTTTTTAAACGCAAAATGTAAACAGAACTCGTAGTCAAGGCGCTGGAGCTTACACAGAAGGACGTAACTCTTCGTAGCTCCAATCCCTTTCGTTGCGAATGTAGAACTGGTAAGCTGCTCGAAGACCAGACTCGAGGGCACCCTGAATCCATCCTGAAGCAAAGGAGAGACCTTCTCCGGCAAAGAATATGTTGTACATTGGATACAGCAACCACCGGACGTTCTGAAACTGGTTAGGCTTTAGAAGGGTGTAGGCCCCCTGAGAGGATGGCTTGTCGTACCATGCAAAAACCGCTCCCCCATCAAACTGCTCTTCGATCTCTGGGTGGATGGTGGCAATCTGTTCTTTCGCCTCCTGTAGAGCAGCGTCAGGTTCAAGACAGCCAAAGAGTAAAGCTTCTGTCTTCCACGTGTAAATCAACAGGATTCCCTTTTCTCCCTCGGGATCTTCATCATAGTTGTCTTGGTAATGAATCTGACCAACTGGAAGGTTTGTTTTTGAAAACCCTCCTTTTATTCCATCGTTCTCCCAGAATCTAGTCCTTGTCTGCACAAAAACTTTGGTTGCTGGACCAGTGAAGATGTCTTCGATAGACTTGTGAAATTCAATTGGAGGAGATGTATCTTCAACAGTGGAAGAGAACGTGATTTGTCGGAGAATGTTGATTGGAACTGTGACAATAACAGCGTCTCCCTCAAATGAACGCAGCTCTCTATTTTCGTCGTAAGCCTTTACTTCTACGCGGTTTTTGGAAGGTTCGTCATCATGAAATGTGTACTTAATCTCTTTTACTGTGTGCTTTAAACTGATTTTTTCCTTTAGGAAAACCTCTGTGTTCCAGCCTTGAGTGTTTTGTTTCGTAAAGGCCTCTGGCAACTGATACATACCACATTCAATTCGGTGCATCTTATCAGACCGCCACTGGCCCAGCTGATTTCTGAGGTACTGGACAAGGCTTTGATCGAGCTGCTCGGTGTAGGAAAAGACGCTGTAAGCGGTGACGGCTGAACGAGACCAAGGAAGGTATTTCTTGAGATCTTCAAGCTGTGTTTTCAGAATCTCAAAGGGGATTGAGATTTTTTTCAGTGTGACTGTTTCCTCCACTTTTAACGTGATTACTTCGTAGGTACTCTGTAGGAAGTTGTCAAGAGAGAATTGACTCCATATGTCAATCCAATCATCCCACGCCCTCGCTTAGTGATGCCCACCATATTCATGTAGGAAAGTACGCAGCTGGTCCGTAACCACCTGTGTCGTCCGGTCATAGTAGGCGTCTACAGGATAGAGCACAAAACATCGTCTAAATAAAATACGTAAAATTCATTTATTTTTTATAAGGAAAGCCAGGAAAAACGTAGCATTCAAGTCAAATATATACTCTGTGTATTTTAACATAATTATTCCAAAATGGCCACCATTTTATTAATCTTTTGTTTGCTTGCAAATCAACCCTTGTTGCCTCGTTCAAGGTTAAATAATCTTTTGAAATTTAAGTTTAAGAACGAGGCAAAAAAAGGCTAAGTTGCAAGCAAACAACTGAATACTAAAATGGCCGCCATTTTGGAGTGACGTAAATAAATGTTTTTTGCCTTGTTCAAAAACTAAGATTAATCCTGTGTTATTTATACAAAAATATAAGACAAAAGGTGTAAGAAAAAAAGTGTAAGAAAACGCAGTGTCTTTGCATAATCGTATTACGTAATATGTACAAATAAAATTTGATACAAATCTAAGTTACAAAAATACTCAATAAGTAAACAATGCGTGAAATAAAAACTGAAGAAAAAAAGAAGGAGAAAAGAAAGAGCTAACTCTATTCCGAAGTAAGCCATATTTGCCCGACACGGACATTAAGGATTAACAAAAGGACCTTTGTAAATGGTGGTAGCCTTACAGAGAGCGCAAACAAAATCCCAAGAGAAATTAAAGCCTCTGCAATAATGCTGGTGCAAAAAGCAACAAAAAACTTGATAAGAAGTTATGAGATACGAGATGTAGAATCGCTTTGGTTAGAAACTGTCTTGGGGTTAGTTTTCTCGTGTAAAGAGCCCCTTAATTTCTTTCGTTTACATTTCACCTCAAATAATGAAGCACTTCGGCTGGGCTAAATAACCTTGATACTCAAAGGAAGTTTGTTTGTTATCGTTGTTTAATAGGTAAACTCAATTTGTTTCAAAATAGCTGCTGATTGCAGTCGGGGGGTGTCCTGTGTGAATTGGGCTATCTGGCAATGAAAGCTAGCAGAATCCCTTGGGGTATTTTGCAGAGTACCCCATGTTCCTGTTGTTTGTTCAGTGAAACACGTGATAAACGTTTGCGTGCATTTCCGAGTCATCATTATTTTGCTTACCCTTTATTCGAACAGCCTCTTTCATGTTATAAAACTTGAGATAGGCTTCACTGCAGGAGTTGGCAAATTCAGCCAGACGTAAGCCAAAATGTGAAGCATAAAAATCTGTGAGAAAATGGGTCTTGTTTGCATTTTTGGGACAACACGGGAGTCTCATTGCCCCAGCTATAATCGCACAGTAAAAAAAGAAGAAAAATTGTCAAAACTTGCTATGGATGAATTTGACTAAGGAGTGATAAGCAATCTTCTTGATTTTTTGAGAATCTGTTTATTTAACATACAACTCACCGGAAATATTTCATACGGTGAAGAAAACTTTTCCCACTAGATCCTATTGTTTAACAAACCGCACTCAGTCAACTCTGGTTTGACTATGGGGCTGCGCGCAAATGGAGGAATGCAAAAACGCAAAACTCAAAAAACAACATGGAAGGTCAATGACGGATGCATGGAAGGGGCCTAGAGGGCCCGGGGTCCCTCCGTATTTCTGGACCAAAGGCGAGGGCCGCAAGGCTGCGGCACGCTGTAATGCTACACTTTGGCTCTAGAAGCAAGGACGCGGCCGCAAGGGCCCCTCCCTTTACTCTAGATCAGGATTCGCTATTGAAGTTTGTAGATACATCATCTCATCCGTGGAAAACCCGGTGGAACCTAAGTATGGCGAAAGAAAAAGAAAACTCAAAGAGCAAAAGAAACAAATAAATATTGTATATGTAAGAAATAGATTCCATGTTCCATGTTGCTGTGCATCTATTCAGTAATAGATCACAGATGACGTCAAAATGTTTTAAAAACAAAAGAGTGGCACACGAGGCGATTGCCGAGAGTGTCACGGATTTCCTTACATCACTTTGACCTCTTCTGTAAAATTTTACTGGACAGACTCTCGGTAAGTAAACATGGAATCTGTTTGTTTTATAGAATAAAGAAACAATATTTTGTGTTTTGTTTAATAACGTTCGACCGAGTCTGCTCGAGAACTTTTTCCAGATCCTTTTCAACAAAGAAAGGCGTTTTTTTTCTGCTTGCTCTTCGAATTCATCCTCAATCTCAGGGGAGTGTTTTCCCACGTATTCGCTCGCCAACATTCATAACGTTCCGCGGTTTAAGAAGAACAGAGGGAAAAATTTAAATGATGACGTTATCTGCCTCTAAGAGATCATAAAAAAAACCAATCACAGCGCGCGTAACAGATAATTCATTTTAAAATCAAATAATAATATATACCAATATAAGGCAGCGTTTACACAAACGCGGTTTCATTTGTAACCGCATGGTTTTCGATGCGATTACGCCTTCTGTTTACACGACACCGATCGAGACCGTTGGCGAAACGGGCTCGATTTATTAACGATACCAAAAGTGGAGCGTTCTCAAAACGATACGGTTTCATCTGTCTTGTAAACGGCGAAACCGCATTCGATTTGAATACTATGATGGCCCAGGAGAGTCACAGTCCAGTTTTAATTTTCATAGTCCAGTTTTAATATATTACAGTCGAAATTTGCATTGTTCGATTCAAAATGGTGAATTTAGCTCGTAGTGCAGCGCTCGCTTTTACCATCACAACTTTGATTTTCTGGCAGAAACGTAGACGATTCCTTGTAACTACTTCCAAACCGCTTTTTTTACGTGGTTTCGAAGTCATGATACCGTGTCGATATGAAACCGCGTTCGTGTAAACGCTGCCTAAGTCCAAACCTGGCCATGTACCGATATCAGTACACTGGCCTCGTTCCCAGTGTCGTTTAACTCAACATCCGAGAGGAAGAGGGGAATAAAAGACCCAGGAAACGAGGTTGCTTTCAGTCAATGCAAATCGAACCAAAAACGGACAATTAAGCGTACTTAGAGAGACCCTACGTTAACGCCACTGGACCAGTTGAGTTAATTTTAGGAAAAGGGTATGGCGCCGATAAAAAATTAGACATTTCTTTGCTTTTGTCTTTTTTTCCCATCGATTGTCGAGGTCGTGAACTTCTATGAATTGTCGTCACCTTTGTTTCTAATAGCAAAAGAGACTTGGAGAGAGTGATAAATCTACCCAGTAGGTAGGGTGTACGGGAAAAAAAAAAACATGATAATATATGTTTCCCAAGTTCAATTTTCGGCCTTGACTGTCATACGTGAGTTGAATTCGTTGTTGGTTTTCTACTCTGCTCTGAAAGGTTTTTCTCCGAATACTCCGGTTTTCCTCCCTTCTAAAAAAGCATCTTTTCCAAATCTTAATTAGACCGCGATTTTATGGACACTTCGTGGAGACGCTACTCTTATAGAGCATTTTCATATGACGTCATGACGGCCATGTTGGTGTGGCAAAATAAAGAAACGGCAGCCATGCCATACCAAAATTAATCCTCCAGGGATAGAAATTAGCATACCCGCTGGTCACGTGAGTCAAATCGTTCCATTACTATTATCACTTACCCTCCCCTTGGAGTTTCCCATCAAAGCAATTTCCTCGCAGTGTATGAACTCTGCCACCTACTCGGTCTTGGCTTTCCAGCACTGTGACATTGTGTCCAACTTGTTCCAACTCATAAGCTGCCACAAGTCCCGCCATACCAGCTCCGACGACAATCACTTTCTTTCCTTTTTTCGTCTTTGAAAATTTCTCGGGTGTTGGCATCTTCTCGCACCATTTCTGGTACGCATAATTGAGGCCGTTCTTAGTTATATCACTGGTTAATGGCTTAAGAAGGTCGCTTTGTTGGATAGGACCTTCCTCACCAACCTTCCCAACTTTTGACTCTCGAGTCGATGATAAGGTGAAAGCTTGGGATTCTTCCCCGCGAAGGGCCCTCGGCTGTATTCCGCGGGGGATCTTAAGATCCCCAGTTATCCAATTCGGTTCGTTCTTCACGGGAAGCCTTCCCAGCCGTCGCCTTCTCAAATCACCTGCCATTGATATCGTCTCCATGTTGAAGCTGTTAAGCAAATTGTGTCGCATGAAATAAAAAACATATAACTTCCTTGATGGTTTGCTAGAGAAATTTTCAAGTGAGTGTCGAGAAAACCGTGACAATGCCAAGGTAATTACTCTTTCCATTCACAACAGGTGCAAACAACAGTATTTACCAATCAGAATTAGCTAGAATTCACTTTAATTGCATGTATTTGCTCAAAGCGCGGGAAAACGTACGCGCGTGTAAGGTGTGATTGGTTTAGATTTTGCTCCTTGTTATTGGATGAAAAAACGGGGCTTGCTTTTTTGGCCAATTAGTGAACGTCACGGAGGCTATTTTGGCGTCCCTAAACAAAGGAACGGCGGCCGAGCTCTGTTATCATGCAAACGTTTTTTTTTTTTTTTTCGGTTATAAAACACTGATTTCGTAGGGGAAAACATTCTATTACTGTTAACCATCATTTGCAAAAGAACCAATGTTCATGCGTGGAATTGAAGGGAGATTTTAATAGGTCTTGAGAAGGGACGGTACAAAACGTGGAACCCCAAACTGGACCCCCAACTGGTCCTCCTTCTCAGTGGACCCTACTCGAGAGAAGAAAGAAAACAGTAGATGGTTTTTACAGGGACGTCATCAAATTCTAAAATCAAAATCACAAAGCCTTCTGAATTTTTATCAAAGAAAGGTTGAAGATGATCTAGAAATAAATCGATTTTCAAGTTTCCAGTTCCGCGATGTCTTTCGTTTCGAAAATACAGCATTTAAATTTTAGAGTTGTCACTTTGCGTGACCATCATAAAAAGCTATTTGGTTGAAAAAAAAAAGTCTATCCCTATGAATCTCAGCAGGTTCGAGCCTCTCCATTAGGAGATGTGTTAATACACATGTATTTTTTATCTCATGAGCGAGAAGTAAGCGCTTTCATCCCAAAGTGAACTTCAGATGTTTTCGTTGATTACCGGCCGCCATATTGGTGGACCGTGATCTTGAAACGCTTCGACAAATAACTCAGAAAGGATGTATCGCACAGACCTGAGAATTGGAGAGGTGGTTAGATTTGTTTCCTACAACTTTCCAAGTTCTTGGCCTTTATGGAACTTCGCAACTCCATATGCAAAGCCCGAGAAGCGTTTCTTATCGAAAGGAGCCAAACACGTGAACCCAAAGGTATAAAGAAAAGAGAAGAACTGTAAACTGAATATTTATCTGTAACCCTATACATATATCTATCTATATATACACATTTATGTGTAATCTTATACCTAGTTTTTTCATGGCTTATGTTTGAAGTTCAAAAAATGTAACGGAAAATAATTTAACTCCCTGAAGACGTCAGACCGTGCCTGACGAAATGTTGGTAAATCTGCCTTGCAGTATTATTTTGTTTCAAATCTACAAAATATTTGCTGCTTAGATGTCTTAAGATCTGGCGCTTCCTCTTTGTTCAGCTAGTTGTGCCCTTGTATAAGAAATCGTCTACAAGTATATTTTTCATCGCACTATTTCGAATTTTTTT
>JALIRR010004642.1:20000-22500 GCA_023091755.1 Montipora sp. Colony 1 RG-2022
AGGTGTGAGTCTGCAGGAGCATAAAACAAAATTTCATTAGGATAGGCCGTCTTTTTGTTCCAGTTTCGCAGCTGAATACACCTTTTAAAGAAGTCGTTACTTTGGGATAAAAAGAATTGTATTTTATAAGTTTCAGAGGTGTTGTTTTCTGTTAAATGAAACTGATCTTAATTACAACATGACATCAAAGGAGCATATCGTTTGACAAGGTTTGGCACCATGGTCCCCGCTCTAACTGAGCTAAACGCGGGGAAGGAGTTATTGGCAGCTTCTTGACATGGATAACAAGTTACCTGTCTGACGGATCATCTGTCATCGGCCAACGTACAAATCAACGCCTCAGTCTTCCCAAGGCTCTGTGCTTGGTCTCCCGCTCTTCTCGGTCTTTATTAGTGACTTTGGGGATTAATTTGAGATCGATCTGTTCTTCTATGAAGACGATTTCACCTTGTTCTGTGAGTTAGGCTCAGCAGGAGATGCTGATGTGGCAAGTGCATGCATGCCTGAATAGAGACTTAGAGCCACCAAAGTGCAAGGTACTGACTATTTCTACTAAGAGACAGCTGACAAGAATAGATCTCTATTTTGAAAACACCAAACTCAAAGAAAAAAAGAGCTAGACATCCTTGGTGTGACCATTGACAAGAAGATGATCTGAAATAAGCACATTACCAACGATTTCTGCAAAAGCAGGGCTGCGCCTTGGCGCCCTCAGAAGAAACGAACCCAAGCTTGGCGTTCCTGGAAGGGCCTCTGTGTGCAAGGCTCAAATTAGCAGCGTCACGGAATTCGCCTGCTTTTGCTGGATGAACGCTTCAGCAATAACTCTCAGCCTACTGGACCGTATCCAGAAGAAAGCCCTGCATATTATCGGTGTAAATGATATGAAGATGAAACACGGTCTTAACTGAACATCCCTCCCCTTCATCATAAGCGGCAGGTTGCAGATGCAGTAGCCCTCAGTGTACAGGATGCACACTAAACTATGCCCGGAACAAAACCATGCTCTCTCAACCCTACCGCCCAAAAAGTGCAACTCGCTCGACTCTGTGTATGCTAAGTCATGCCCTGGAAGTACCCAAATCAATTACTCACTCGACAGGAATTCTACGCTTTATCCATCGTGCTGTTAAAATTTGGAACAGTCTGGCGAACAATTTTCTCAGATTTGATTGCTGCATTAAGTGCTTTATATTTCACTAATTATTGTGTAGGGTTGGAATCGGACAGTTGGCTGTAATCGGATACCTGAAATCGGACAGTTGCAACAACCAATCATATTTAGTGCATTCAGCTTAATCCACCAATCACAGAATTTATTACAATAACCACAGCAACAACCACTTGCTCCATCAAACTGGGGATTTTCCAAAATGAACAAGTTTGTAACATTAGACAGTGAAAAAGGAACGCATTGTAATGGTTATGATTAATTGGTAACAGGAATTGGACGACACGAAGTTCCGTTACCAATTAATCATAACCATTACAATTTCCAGGAAAACAAAATTAATGCATTCCTTTTTCCTTGTCTAATGTTACAAATTTGACCATTTTGGAAAATCCCCCGTTTGGTGGGGCAAGTGGTTGTTGCTATGGTTATTGTGATAAATTCTGTGATTGGTGGATTAAGCTGAGTGCACTTAATATGATTGGCTGATGTAACTGTCCCATTACAGTATCCGAAAACAACCCTACACAATAATTAGTGAAAAATAAAGCAGTTAATGCACCAATCGAATTTGAGAAAATTGTAATGATTATGATGAAGGGAGTAATTGTGCTCGAAATTTGAAATTACTCGCCCCGATTACTCCCTGAATTGTACTCCACTCATTCCTATTACCAATATTAATAAGAGGCAAGCAAGGACCGTAACAGCTCTTCAACTTCCTAACAATCAGAGAACAACTCAAAATCAATCAGACGTTTCAGAAATAAATTGAACCATCACTTCGCGACCGAAGGGAGTTTGCAAATAGTATACCACCACGCACTAGGGAATTTAAAGATTATCTTGGGAATTCAAACTACCCCAATTCTCTCTACTTTGATGCTGTCACTTCTTCTGGAACTGAAATAGAAATTTGGATTCTACATCAAGTAAAGTGTATGGGCTATACTCTTGTATGTGCTTATCCAGTTCGTCTTCTTAAGTCCGCATATCATGTCATATCTTGTGCCTGAGCTGAACCAATGAATACATCTATTTTGAGTGGCACCTATCCTCGCCAATTCAAGCACGGTAAAGTAATTCTGGTATATAGAGCGGATGACAAACTGATCTAAGCAATCATCGTCCAATATCGTTACTGTCTGCTTTTAACCGATGGCTCAAATATTCCACGGGCGCTTGTTGCCGGGTTGTCATATCCAACAACAGCGAGTGGAGTTTAAACAAGGACAATTATCGGCAACGTCAACGAAAACGTTGCAACTATTTAGCGCTTGTTCGATCTTTTTCATCGTGTACAATACTGGCGAACTATTCTGTAACTTC
>JALIRR010004642.1:32500-34399 GCA_023091755.1 Montipora sp. Colony 1 RG-2022
AAAAATTTTCTCCAGCACACAGTTGTAGCAACGAAGTTTCGAGCAGACATTATCTTTATTTGGTTAGTGTTTTGTATCATATCTCTCCATTGCTGTCTTTCTCATCTTCTGGAGTGTGGTTTTTTGTGATATATAATCTCTGGTTGTGTACTCTTAGGTCCACACTATTCAAGTGGATTAGGAAGAGAAGATAATTCTGCTCTATTTTCATGAAAGTAAAGGAAAAGAACTTCAAAAACATGCATTGATTTTGAACTAAGAAGTTTGTAACGTAATAAAAAACATTTAAAAAAACCAACTCATTAAATTAACGCAACATTGCTGACTAAAACTAACCTTCCTCAAGTTTTCAAAACTTTCAACCAGTACTCGATTAGCGAGTCCTTACTCTTTAACATTTCATGATGAATTGGAAATAAATGTGCCATTCTTTAGCCACCTGGAAATTTTTTCCTGGCATTTTTGTCGCCATAAGATCTTGACTAATGCTTGAAGTAATGTGTGACATATTACAGTCATGTTACCTGCGCAGTAAAAGTTGCACACAAACAATTGGCGCAAACGTCCTTAAAGCTTGTACACTTTGTTTTCTCATTTCAAACCACATGATGTTACTCAGTAGAGAACAGTTTCCTTCAAATGTCATCGTATGTTTGTGCTTACATGTATGTGCGAATAACTTTATGAAAAAAAAGAGGAAAATTCCCTTGTCAACATCACATGGTCTGAAATGGGAAAACAAAAGGTACAAGCTAAAGAGGTCTTTTTCCCTGCTGTACATTGTAAATGTGATCTGCTGTCATACATGTACAACATGTACCTGTACATACTGTGGCACTGTGACCATTGAACCACAAGGCCCTCGACCAATAAATTCAAGTTCCCAACCTCTGAGATTCTTTATGAGGAGTAACAGTTTGGTTGGTTGATTTTTTCAATGGCTAACTAAAACACTGTATTTTTATTTTATTAAACTTCGCCTTCTAAATAAACTATTAACAAAACAAGTCAATGTAAACAGAAAATAAAAAATACTGGGTTAAGGCAGGGTGTCCACGACAGCTGACGCCAATTACTGTATTAACTATTAATTCGTTAGTTTGTGTTGTGTGATAGTGTGTATGAAGATGATTCCCTTGCGGTCAATCCAAACAGTGTTCGAGAAAGGAAATTACAGCAACAGGTAGGAAAGTGGACCAATAAATATTTTCGATGTAATTTTCACAGACGAGCGTGCCTGCAGTCAACGTCAACGTGGATTAACTTCTTAAATCTTCGTTCGCGAAGCCAAGCCATGAATTGGTTTGTTGTGGTTCGAGAAATTATTGTTAGAGATTGTTTTGCTGGTTTTAAACTCACACTATTGCAAAAAAGAGGTGAATTTTGCAAGATTGTGCCTGCTATAGATGTTTAACACAGTACAGTGTTCAGTGATCAGCTAAACAGTTTTGACTAGCAGTGCTAGAAAGCTACATGATATTGTACATGTAATAATTATTGGTACATGTAGATTAAAATGAAAAGGGTAAATATTATATTTTTTTCAAATTTACCCAAATTCAATCCATTTCAATCCTCTCCAGTTTTGTCCATCCATGTCCCTTCTTGGCTTCCCTGTGTTTTGTTAGAGTTCTTCTATAGTTTTGAACAGTTACATGTATTTTGATATTTTAGTTAATTCTACCATTCAATCAGTGCTGAAATTGCCTAAAATTGTGTGACCTAGCCCCTTTAAGTGGGATAAGAACACCAGTTTTTCCTCATAGAGTGGAAAAACATGAAATAAATTCTGTTTAGAATGAAACGTCACATATCTGTGTAAGGTTGAAAGAACAGAAAATGCTAAATGAAATTTGCTTGTGGAAAGTGGCATACTGTACACCAAAGTTTAGTCCAGGT
>JALIRR010004643.1:0-25000 GCA_023091755.1 Montipora sp. Colony 1 RG-2022
ACGGAATTTAGAATTTCATAACCTTTCACACGTCAATCTCACCGAAACGCAGTCACGAACTCTTGGCCTGGGTCTCAAGTTTCGGCCCACGCTTCGACCTCCAAATGTGCGTGTTTTTGTTTATTAAGTACAGGACTTCTGTCGCAGCGTCCGTCTGCATTAAGGCCCTAGCAAACGGCTTCAACATTTGCTTCAACATCCTTTCGATTTTGTTGAATCGCAATGTTGAAAGCGTTTGCCACTCCCTTTCCATTGTGTTGAAACGTGTTGAAACGATGTTGAATCGATGTTGAAAGAGTTTAAAAGCCTTTAAACTTTGCTTCAACATCCGTTCAACATTTCTTTTGTTCTCTGGAATGTTCGGGATGTTGAAGCAAATTTTGAAGAAGAGATCAACACTGCAACAAGGAAAAGAAAAGCACCGGAGGCGGACAAAACAAAGAAACCAAAATGGAAGTCTAGCAAGATAGAAACGCTCATAGATGAGCTGGAAGAGCAAAGCTGTCTGTGGGACGTCTTCGGTAAAGACTACCACAATCGCGAAAAGAGAGAAGTCGCTTACACAGAACTGGAAGAAATACTTAAGCATACTAAACAAGATATTAAGGCGAACATAGCGGGCCTGAGGATGCAACTTGGTCGCGAAATTGCCAAAACAAACTCCTGGAAGTCAGGACAAGCAACCAGTGAAAAATACAAGTCCACGTGGGTGTTCTACGATAAACTACAATTTCTTCGTCCGGTAACGCAGGCTGTCAAGAGCAAAGATGACCTGTCCCCGGACCAAGAACTGCTGAATGATACACAGGACGAATTTGATCAGGGATCGCTGTCATCTGCTTCACCTACATGAACTGAAATTTTGGAAGCCACTCCAAGGATTAGCAAAAAGGTGAGAAAATCCACGGAGGCCAGGAAAGAGAACTTTCTCTCGAATTGCGTCGAAGTACTTTGAGAGACAACTCGCCCTCAACCTCAATCTGTGCCAATTAAGGAACAATGTTTCTTTTCCAAGTACGTCTCAGAAAAGCTAGCAACACTTGACAGAAGATCAAGAATGATTGCTAAAAAGAGAATCAGTGACATTCTGTTTGAGATGGAAATGAACAGCCACAACACAATGAGCCAAGTGCAAGAACCTGTTCCCCAAGGACATTCTGCTGGCACATACATGTCTCTTTTTTGTTTAAGAGATGGATATTAAGAACAGAACACTCTAGGCAGTGGAGAAACTCTTTCCTACTGATATAAATTTATTTGCATTTAAAATAGTAAAAATGTGTAAAAGAAATTGCTCTCATGATAAGGAATTGAGATGTTAACGTTTAACTAAATATATATGTATGTACAGTTCAAAACCAAGAAGTATATTGAGACAAGAACAGATCTGTTCTTACATTATACCATATAAAGTTCATTGATTGCTACAGTCTACAGGAAGACCAATGGTTTGTAACAAAATGAAATCAAATTCTATTTCTAACTAAGTGTTACAGTTACTGTTATATCAATGATATAGAAAAAAATGTTACAGTTGTAAAATGACTCCAAGAAGAAGTTTTTTTTGCAGTTATTGACACACAATAAAAGGTTACAGTTATTAACAGCTGAGTTTGTGTAATTTTACATTAGACTGTATGCGTGAAAACATACCTTTTCTAGCCAGCCAGGTCTAGCTGGAAAATCACATAAAATCCCATCAAAATTGAATAAAAATGCTACATATAAGTGTTATGACAGTCACAGAATAAAGCGGGAAAGATGCAGATTATCATTTACCCACAGTTTTCACTATACAACTACAGAGTAATTATACTTAACCCTTGAAATAGATATTCATGGTATTTTACGGGTATAGAAGTAGAATACCAGAATACCTGGTTGTCTTTTTTATATCAATTGTCATATTCTATTTCAAGGGAAAAGTGAAATAACTCTTGAAATAACAACAGATTTTAGCATCTTTCCCACTGCCATTCTACAACCCCTCATGGGCAAAATAATCTTTAAACACATCTGTGACATGCTTGGCATCTACAGACGAATTGTGCCCTCTGGTTGGGGTTTCTAAAGGTTCCATAGCTCAAAATGATAGGTCTTGACGCCTCGATCCTGTGAAAACTTCACCCGTGACACTCTCTGTATCAAGAAGCCCGATAGGACAGTATGCATCACTTTCTCTTGAAAAGTTATACAGGACCAGTGCAGCTGAAACAAGAACTTCACTTACATCTGGGTGAAGAAGCAAGACATTACGCATAAACCTCCACCTATTGACCAGTATTCCGAACAAGTTTTCTGATATGCGCCTTGCTCTGCTGTGCCTGTAGTTATACACACGCGTTTCTGCATCAAGGCCTTGTTGGGCATAGGGCTTCATGAGATAAGGCTTTAATGCAAAGGCATCATCTCCAACCAGAAAGTAAGGCATTTGTTCGTTTCCACAGGACGACAACAGGGTAGGGGAAGATTCATTTTTCCTTCTTCTAATCCTTTGCCAGACCACATTTGTCCCACACTCCCCGATCATTATCTCTGCCATTTGTACCAATGTCATAATACAGACACTCATAGTTGGGACCATGCAGTGCATGCGATGCCCTCGACTACACAAGACAAAACATATTCGTTTCTCGTGTATGTCGTGAGGATGTTTTGTTGAAACGTCATGAAAATCCTTGCCGCAGGTGGCCGGTTCCACAGCACGGAACTTACCAGATATTAGTCAAGATTTGTGTTGCCTTGATAGTTGGGTAATTTTTTAGGGACATTTTTACCACTTATCAATGTATACTAAGTTGTCCACTTGATTGTAGATCTCTATTATAAATGACAAGACTTTAGCTAGACGCTAAACGTAATCGATCTGGTTATATATGTTTCTCCTAAAAACTGCCCTAACTGTATTTTCGTTTAGAACTTTGCATGGAGGAAAAATTGGTACCATCAAGTTCACGAAAGATTGCCTTATCCACCTGTGAGTACCTTAATGTTAATTTACCCGCACGGCCAGACTGTGTAGATTTCAATTCATCTTACACCAACGGAAATTTAATGATATTTGTAGAAATCGAACACGATGACAAGGCTTGCAACATTGTTGTGGCAAAATTTTCAAAAAGAATCTACTTGCACTTTCGCTGGACAATTTAAGCAATTGTCTACGAATCCCGTTGAAGACACCTTACTTTTTCAGGTGTCTCTCAGAGACAATTGCTTAAATTGTCCAGATGACTACGAGAATTATTTCTCCATTTCGTCTAGATTGAACGTAGTTATGATGAAGTTAAAACTTTCACATATGTATGTGCCTGACGCAGCAGGGAAGACTGGAAGAATACAACTTCGGAATATATGCGTCAGAGCTTTTTCTCAAATCGATCTTTTTAAACTAAAAACAGCAAAACCATAAATTTCCATTAATAGTAAGGCTTGCATATTTAATGATAACCCTTGTGATTGACAAAGTTATCTTCTATGATAATCAAAGATCGATTTAACCATAATCTTAGGTGAAAATGTGTTCGGGGGAGTCAAACAGTTCTACGAATTTTGGTTCTATGTTGCCAAACAGCTATAGATTTCGTTACTTAATTATAAAGGTGGTAGTTAATCCGCAGTTGTCAGCATAGCTATATTAATAATTCTTTAATTTTTTAAACTGTCCAATTAAGGATTAATTGGATAGTTTCAGATAGGCTTTTCCTTTAAAAACAGGCAAACTGTCTAATTTAGAAAATGTAGGACAGTTTGTATAAGCCAATCAAATCCCAGAGAATACAATAGATAATAGAAACTAGCCAATCAGCACAAAGCATAGCCCCAGCGCTGTTGTCTCTGTTTGTAGTAGTTTACAATGGCGGAGTTTTGCCACGGAGAAATTTGCTTCCATTTCTCAAGACTTTTTCAGCGACATCACCTCAAATGAGAGATTTCCTACGTTGCCAGTAGAAGATCTTGCCAACCTGAGAAATAAAAACAAAACTAAAACAAGTACACCTCCAAAAGTACAAAAACTTGGCTGAATGTTTTCAGAGTGGAAGGTGCAGCGTAACGAGGCGAGAAAGTTGGAAGATATCCCTCGTCATAAGCTAGATGCAGTTCTTTGCCGTTTTTTCGCTGAAATTAGGAAAAAGGACGGTCACGAATACGAACCAGAAAGTTTAATCGTCAGGCAGTGCTCGTTGGACCATCATTTTCAAAAAACTGTGGCAGAAACTACAGTATTTTGCGAGAGCGTGAAAGTGCAAATTCAAAGCAACAACTTGAAGCGAGCGCAGGGTTACGGAAAGCGAAAAAGCGAAACAGGCGAAGAATTCCTCTGGAGTTCAGGTAATATTTTGGAAAGAAAAATAATTCACAATGTTATAGTTTGCCGTTCTTTAAGGGTAATAGCTTGACTGAGCAATGCCCAATTACAACTGACTAGCTCTATAACATACTAGGTAACAGGACTACGTCCTTTCCGATTTGGAAAACAGTGAATTCAAAAAATTCCTCGGACTGCCAAAATGGACGAGGCCGATTTTGGCAGTCCTCAGAATTTTTCCATCAAATTATTTCCAAATTGGACAGCTTGTAGTTCTATTAAATATACAAAACATCACGTGAAAGATTTGCAACAAGGGAAAAGTAGTCCCTTACGTTTTCGGAGAGAATATTTTTGCAATCTTTGGCACTTAAAAATGTCACCCATCGGTTTCAGATGAGCAAATGGTTCGCTGGGCAGTTATTAGAAGGTAACGTTCAGCTAGCATTTTCTGAAATAAAGCTATCATTCCCTAAACTTTTCGGACACTTCAATTTTCATCTAAGATATCCGAACAGATCAATTTCTTCCAGGTGATGAAAATTTCTCTTTAGACAGTCTTTATAATTTACAAGGTGCCTAGAAATTTCTCTCAAAGGCGTTTGGCTCAATTTTCTCGTTGGGTGCCATTGTCAGAGGATTCCGTGGTTTATTACAAGCGAGGTCGTCCCACTTCAAGCGAGAGGAGATATTATATCGGAGCCACCTGCCCAGGTAGTGTTAGCACAGGCAGTATGGCCTCTATAAGGAGTCATAACAACTGCCCCTGTAAACACACTGTAAAAATAACTCCCTCTGCCTTATCCTAGTCTGAATTAAATTTAAATTTCTTTTACGTAAGACGCGTATGCAGTAGTTCCCAGTTTGGAGCTTGACTAGTAATTCTTTTGAATTAGGATTCAAACTTCCACCAATCATATCATCCTCGTTCGTTACTGCCTTTATTTGGATTAGAAACGTTTCTGCTTTTGGCGTCTCATTGTACTGTTATCCACGAGGGATATTAGAGAGCTTACGCAAGGACGTCGACGACGGCTACGGGAACGCCACTAAACAATGAACACAAATTTGCACATTAAAGGTATCGTTGACTAGTTCCAGACGACAAGAGTATCCCTGCACCAATCGATGTCTCTGAAATTTTTAAATAGCATTTAAAAATGCTCAGTACTCAAAATGTTTCGGTGATTTTTTTCTTTCATAAACTCGTTTTTTAGGGGAACCAAGTCACTAACAAAAACTGATGGAAGTTTGTAGATAATGGAAAGTCCCATGCACACGGTGACCTGCCTCATGAATTTGTAGAAAGGTCTAAAATTGCATAAGATGGTCTATAACCCTTGCCCTGACATTTTAACAAGCATTGCGCTATGTTCCATGACCTTGAGGAAAAATCAAAGGAGGTTTAATGTGATGCATGCGATGTCTAGAAGTCATGATTCCTTTGCCACATGAGAAATGCATCATGTTACTCGCTGTGCTTGCACAGTAATTCAGTTACTTTTTAATGGGTGTGTTTTTGGCACCTTGCGCTTGGTGCAGTAGTGATTAAATATTTACACTTTTTACCATCTTCATTTGGGCCTTGATGAGGTTTGTTTAATTATTCATTTACCTCTCTAAGGTCTATCCTCACTTCTCGTAGCCCATTCAAGTGAACACGCATGAACTCAAGTTTATTATAACATCCGAGCATCAAAACGATGCTTAAGAGAAACGTAATGCTTCTAATTTGGCATCACGAAGGGAATCCAGAATTACGGATTGATCTTGAACGAAGTGTAAATGATATGCCAGCATCCGTTCTAGGCAAAAGACAATTGGAACTCTGGTTTGACAAGCGTCTCATCTGCCCCATTATTAAGGACAAACCGGATTGCTTCGATCAACAAAAAACAGATGCTACTGTTGGAGGGGCACTTCTCAAAAATCCCTTGAATTACCGAAAATAACCTCTACATCTCCGAGCCCTTTATTTCAATCTTGGCTACTTAATCTTCCAGTCAGATTGCTTCAGACATAATTATCAGTGAATTTCACTCACAGCAAAAGACTCGGAGTTACCCACAAAACAATGCCCTAAGCACCGGTAGCGAGGTCCAGCGCATGTGGATGTTTCGGGTTGAAATCCCCAATGACCATCAAATAGAATTGTCCTCGGTGGTCATGATTTCTACTCTACCATTGCCTCTTTGTAATTGGCTGACTCGCTGCCTTCTTCCATTCTACCGTGAGTAAAAAAGGCTCCTTTTTTTCTTCTTTTCCTCTTCTTACGATGGTTACCTCAAATCAGTATGTCGATCATTCGTCAATGATGTCCATTCATCACACTTAGGAACTATTAGCCACTAGTCTAGTGATCGTGAAAGAATAAAACTGTCATGATAAATTTTAACATATAGGAGGCCAGGTTGGCTTAGTGGTTATCTATCGGGCCTCCCGCCACTGCGAGCCGGGGTTCAACTCTGGCCCCGGCCTGCATGTGGGCTGAGTTCCAGTCGATCTCAACCTGACTCGAGGGTTTTATTCTGGGTGCTCTGGTTTTCCTCCCTCATCAAAATAGCTGTGGTGCTCTTCTCCGACATCAAACATGGACCGTATAACTATATCTGCAGCCAGAGGCACCTTCGTATGCTTTCATACCGATATCGTGAGCTGTGTCCCTTCGCAATTCAGTCCTCAATACCTCAATTAAAGGTTGATTAGCACTGTCAATTATTATTATTATTATTATTATTATTATTATTATTATTATTACCTCTGAGTTGGGTCTAATACGCGTAACTCAGGCGCTAGAATACATTTATGTTAGGACGTATTTAGGGGATATTTCTGGGAAATGTTGGGTACTTTAGGTAGATAAGATAAAGAGAGAGCTCAAAAACTTAGGCGCAAATGATAATGAACTAAGTCGAAAAAACTATGTGAACTTGAGTTCTAATTTTGTTTGATTTGTGGTTAACATAAAGAACTTAAATTTTCTATCATTGTTATCTTTTAAGTTATTCTGTTTCTCAATTTTTAATTTTCAAGTGTTAAACTTGAGTCTAAAAGTCAAACAGAGTTCAGCCGTGCTTTAAAACCAGGAGGGAGAAGCAATAGAGACGCCTCCTCCCTCCTGTTTAAAACAATGCGTTTCAAGTTATTTACATTTTGGCTGTCCAAAACAGTGTCACTAACACTAGAGCAAAGGGAAAACAGTTGTCTTCTCTGCGAAAATGACTTCTAGAAAGTTTTGAAGGAAACTTTATTTTTTGAAATTCACAGTTTGTTTAGGCTACATTAAAATAAGCGGCCTCCTAGACAAGGGCAACAAAAAAAATTGTATTTACACCGTCAGAAAAAATGACAATATTGGTGATACATTGTTTGGTTTTCACATAAAAGGTACAGGTTTACTGGAATAAGGAATGGCGATACTAAAGGAATTTTAGTGATACTTTAACAAATTATTGCCTCTTCCATTTTGAATTTCAGGGGTGCAGAAAAAGATGACTCTGACTTCATAGACATCACAAATGAATATTATTCAATGAAATATAATCTGCGCATGCTTTTCCATCGGGCTGGATTTGCCAAGAAGTATGATAATAGTGGCTTCAGGCTTCTCCCATGTCCTCTTGGTACTTTTGTTAACATCTCTGATACCAGTCCCATCCCTGGGTGCACAGACTGCCCTGCTGGTAAGTTTCGATAAGTAACACATTAAATTAGCTCATTCATGAATCAAGTAATTTCTTGGTGGTTCGCTTGTTAAATATCGTTACAAAAATCGCATAGTTTTACTAAGAACCAATTTAAAGTGCGAGAGTTGTGGCTGCGATATTTTTCAAATAGTCTCGAGGGATAAGTTCACAATCAATGAGTTTTTCGTTCAGAACCTTCCAAAACGTATTCACCTTTGGACCATACCAGAAAAGGTGACTAAGATTTTCAGGAGCGTTGCTGCAGAAGGAACATTGTGGGTCCTGTTTGATACCAATTTTTGTTAGAAACAAGTTAGTAGGAAGAAATCTGTGCAGAAATCGGTATTGAAAGTTAATGATAGTCGTACCAATCATCTTTAGCCTCTTGTCCAAATCATGACTGACTTCATCAGAGGTACCTATTATTATTATTATTATTATTATTATTATTATTATTATTATTATTATTATCATTATCCCCGATGCGCCAACAACTACTGGTACATCTTCGACCTTTTTAAGGCCCACATTCTGATGATTTCCCTCTGTAGATATCATTATTATTATTATTATTATTATTATTATTTTATATTTTATTTTATTATAGTAGTAGTAGTAGTAGTAGTAGTAGTAGTAGTAGTAGTAGTAGTAGTAGTAGTAGTAGTAGTAGTAGTAGTATTTATTATTTTCCATTTAGCTCTGAGCTCTGGCTGTTCTCATGCCGGCATTCAAGAGAGCAAGTCATAACAAATAACCAAGGGTCCCGTGGGGACACTCTCCTGGTACTTAGAGTGCACATGACTCGAAATTTCACCACCGGTTTTTTTATTTCGTACCCTTAAAATTCAGGCTTTGCTTGATAGGATTTCGTTATTAGAATCTTCCTACAAATGTCCGAGGTGATTTTTTTTTTTCGCAACACGAATTTCGGCATTTGGCCAAAAAATTGCGACATCTCCCGCGCAGCCAAAAAGATCTTCAAGTGTGTTAGATTGCAGCGGGAAATATAAACAACAATGAGACAAATCGGAGACTTTGCGGAAAATATTGAGTTGTTAGCGGCCTTGGGCTAGTCAGCAGCAAAAATACCAGTTTGACCCCAGGTATATAAATGCATCTTTTGCCTACAAAGAAAGATTGAAGAAAGAAATGGACGAAATTTCAGAAATTTGTCCAAATTCACCGGCCGGGTTTCAAACCTACCCGCCAAACCTACGAAGACTTCGATCCGGTGCTGTGTTTTTCAATCTTATGACTAGCTGATATGTCTGGGGTCTGATAGACCTAGAAAAAAGAAAGGAAGATCAACCAGCGATTGCAACAGATCGAGAACGAACGAAGGTGCACGGGTGAGCCTCTGCATTGTTTGGTGTCACGCAAGTGACAATATGGACATTCAGAATGAAAACGTTAAGGGACAGTTCATTATTTATCGGACGGGAGGGCGGGCTGGGGGAGGGGCTGGGTGAAAACTGGTAACTGGTAGAAAGAGTTATCTCTAGGTCATCTTCAACCTTGAACATATAAGAATCCGGAAGACCTCACAGTTTTGATTTATAGAATATGCGAAAACCATCTAGTCATCGGACGTTCAATTCTATAGATCGCCTTCCAAATCAAAAATCACCTCGCGTTTTTTAATAATGAAAAGTCTATAAATGGATAATTAACTAAGGTCCTCAGAGAGATCCTTAAGCCCACGGAGGAGGAGAGCTGTAACATGATCTGGATATCGAGAACTGAAATACAACTGATGGGAAAATGCAATTGACGGGCTCAAGAGGGATGTGAACAAACCGCAAGATTTCGTCCGATGCGGATTTGTACAAGTCCGCAAATGATACCAGGACCGCAAATGATCCCGAAAAAAAAGTAAGGAATGGCATGGCGGGTGGAATGGTCTGGCTAGAGAATTAAAGTGAAGAGCGCTTATTTTTATTAAAATCGCTTTAGATCATGTCTCACAACCGGTTTCTGCCTCATTACAGTTTTCCAGAAAGACTTAATTTTGTTTCTTACCACGCTGTTACAAATTTGCCACATTTAATTATCGGATACAATCATCACAAACTAACTTGGACGCAATTCTAAACTGATTGTGACCAGGGGGTCTGCTAGCCGCCTCGATTCAGGGACATTTCCTATTGAGCATGCATGAGTTAAAAATTCAAACAAATTCTGGTGTCAGCCACGCGTGACAAGTAACTGCAAAACCACGAAACGAAAACAAGAAGTCGGGATATTCGAACAACTCTAGCAAACACACGCAAGGTTCGAGGAACGGGCCCTTGGTATCAATCAGTTAACAATTGCGTCCAAGTTCAGGGGCGTAGCGTCCATATACCCACGTACGCCCGTGCGTACAGCGCAAATCCGGGAATCCTTATTCCATGGAGACATTAATTGTTTTAAGTAATTATAAAATCGGGCCACATTTTTTAAATTTCGAGTTAAAAGGGTGTCTCTCTGTGTGAGTATTTCCATCTTTTCATTAACCCAAAGACGTATGGCCAAACGGATCCAACATCATCCAACATTGTTGGACGCTTTTGAAGTGACCAAACGAATGCAACACGTTGAATCCAGAATTTTGGACTCAAGGGTTTAGAACCAAAATCTACCATTTGCAGTACAGTTTGGGGATCGTTTGCTGTTCTGGGATCATTTGCGGACCCGTACAGATTTCAAGCCAAATTATTATTCTTCGTTAAATAACTTAACTACAGCTGCCGATATAGAAGATCAGGGAATACTCCTGGGTGGGCTTTTGCCGCTTTAAATCGTGAATATAGGAGCTCACAACCGCGCTGACTCTTCGCACAAGTTGCAAGTTTACACAAGTGATGACGTCAAAATCCTTCACGCGATCCCAGGCTTTTGTCTAATATTTACTGGGTTGCCAGTATGGCAATCCCAGTCGGAAAATGAGTAACATTTCTCTGTTTTTGTTTTCGTTGTTTTTATATCTTTTTCCGTGGCGGTAAAAGTATTGCCTGTCACTCCCCCGCTAAGTGCTGTCTTTGTGCATAGATTTTTCTGTGCGTATTTTGTTAGGTTTGAGGGGGCTGGGGTAATGCGTGGATTTCTCTGGTGCACACAGGGGAACATTTAATTAACCTGCAATGGTGTTATTGTAACGCGCATGGCGTTTTAGTGCATCTTTTAACAAAATATACCCTTGTGGAGCTCAAGAATGGAACGTCAATTGGATAAACAAGATAGGTGGTGAAAAATAAACACAAGCGCACCTATGATCACGTGACGTTTCAGTTATCATCCTCCAGTTCTCATGATTTCTCTTTTTAGATCTTTATACTTGTAGAGTTTTGCAGTTGATTTTACTTTGCTGTTTCTTTCTGTGGGGACCGACATGTCCGTTTGAATCGGCAAGTCCCAGAGTATAGCAGATACTTCGTTTTCCGTGTTACATGTTCGTAATATTTGACTCGCACTTTGGTGTTATAGCGATTGCAGATTTCCCGATAGAGTTTTACTGTTGCCTTGATATGCATTTGTATGTTCATTATTTTGGAGAGGTCCAGGCATCCTGAAAATAAGCCGCCGGTCCACTGTCTCTAGATACTGAATCCATTTTCTTTACATTGTATCGCGTTTGAGAATCTTTTTTTTCTAATAACTTGCCTGATGCATTGATCTTGGCAGGAATAATAATGATGATGATGATGGTGATGATAAGCAGGAAGCCATGGTTTCCTGTGATAAGTAATAATAATAATAATATTAATAATATTTCTTTTATAGCGCCTATCCAGACGTGATCTAAGCGCTTTACAAGTCATGAAAATTTTAAATTAAAAATTAATCCATAAACGAAAAAGCTATACAAGAATTTCCTTGAATAAATAAGTTTTAAGTCGTGTTTTGAAAGTCTGGAGATTATCATAGTTTTTTATGTGTTCTGGTAGATCGTTCCAAAGTTGTAGCGAGGAGACAGCGAAAGCTCTAGATCCATAAGACTTCAAATTATAGCTGGTAGGGTTAAGACGGAGCGATGTAGATGAGCGGTGGGTTCTTGAAGGACAGTGGAGACTTATCAGTTCTTGTATGTACGAGGGAGACAAATCATGCAAAGCCTTGAAATTGAGAATTAAAATCTTAAACGTTCTGCGTTCATTAATTGGTAACCAGTGTAGATCTTTCAAGATGGGAGCAATATGGTTGAATTTCGAGGAAAATGTTATTAAACGCGCGGCGGCGTTTTGTACATACTGTAGTCTTTTAACAGCATATTTCGGAAGATTGTACAGAAGGGAGTTGCAGTGCTCAAGTTTGGATGAGATAAAGGCATGCACAAGTGTTTTGGCAGATTCCGTTGATATAAATTTTCTGATACGTGATAGATTACGAAGGTGATAGAATGCAGACTTACATACAGTATTAATATGAGGCAGCATTGACATGGTACTGTCAAAAACGACACCAATATTCCTGGCAGTTTGAGAACGATGGACGGTGTCTTGACCAAAGCAGATTGACGGCAAGCAGTGCTGTAGTCTAAATTTTGAGTAAATAAAGAGGAACTCAGTTTTTTCTTTATTTGATTTTAGTTTGTTGATACTCATCCATTTGTCCAAATCAGTCAGGCATAGCTCGATACGTTCAACAGCTTCAGTCAGTTCCAGGTCATTATTTGTTGAAAAGGAAACGTAGAGTTGCGTATCGTCAGCATAGAGGTGAAATTACAAGTTATGGTGTCGAAATAAGTCAGCTAATGGTGCAGTATACAATAAATAGAGAATACGTCCAAGCACACAAACTGAGGTTACGAGGTTGTGATTTATCCCCATTAATCAGAACAGATTGAGTGCGACCGGTAAGGTAAGATTGAAACCAGTTGAGAGAAGTTCCACTGATTCCAAATTTAGAGTATAATCTATTAATTAAGCAGGATTTCGTGGGCGACGGTGTCGAAGGCAGCAGACAGATCAAGAAGAAGAAGAAGTATAACGCACTGACGATTATCAATAGCACGCATGACATCATTATGCACACGTACAAGAGCAGTTTCACGGCTATGGAAAGGCTTGTAGGCTGACTGTAGTGGCTGGTGAAGGTGGTTACTTATCACGTACTCATGTAAGCGCACAGCCACGACTTTGTCAATGATTTTTGAGACTACTGTAAGGTTTGAGATCGGTCTGTAATTTCTAAAGATTGACAATGCCATTACCTGCAGAACAGGCAGATTAGCGGGAACAAAATGCGATTCACGAGCACGAGCGCGAAGCACGAGGCGAGAAAAATCCGCCTGTAGTCAGCCATTGTTTATGCTCTACCAACCGCTCGCCTGGCGAACAGTTTTTGCCGGATTGGTTGCTTAAGCCACGTGACGTAAGATGTGAAGAAAAAACAAAATGGCGGCCTTGAGTAGGGAAGAGTGTTTGCTTCTGCCGTGAATTTGTTTCCGCATATTGATTATTTAAAGGATAAACAGAGGGAATGCATCGAAGCATTGTTGGACAAGAAAGATGTTCTGGGTCTGCTACCAACAGGTTTCGGGAAGAACTTAATTTATCAGCTTTTCCCGAAGATTCACCTTTTCGTAAACGGCGGCGAAAGGTGCCACGTTATCGGCCGGTGTAAAACGCAGACGGCAGACTGCAGACCAGGGGTAATATGCAGACTGAGGTTATAACGTAACTGTTGAAAAAGCCTAAACCCCTTAGAAATGCTAACCGTAGGCCTAATTAGGCCTAAAAGAATATTTAGGCTTAACTGTTAGCATTTCTAATGCGTTTGGGATTTTTCAACAGTTAAATTATAACCTCAGTCTGCATTTTACCCCCGGTCTGCAGTCTGCATTTTACACTGACCGCCACGTTATCCTCGTCAGTGCGTTGAAAGCAATCACTGAAGAAAAAGTTATCGAACTTAACGAGTTCAGTGGGAATTGCGGCTACAACGCCGATTGGCGAGAGTCCGAAAATTTATGAGGAAATACTAGAAGGGAAATATGACGTAGTGTTTGGCAGCGCTGACATGTGGCTGAGGAAGAATTGGATTTCAAAGCTTAAGACTTCAAAATTGAAGAACAACGTCGAGTTGCTTGTTGTAGACGAGGCTTATGTATCTCAGAGTTGGTAAGTGAAAGTGGCTATTGTTCAGATGCATTTGCGATGTGAAACTCTTCACATACTTAAGCATTTTCGGAAGACAATAGAAAACTACTCGTCTTGTTCTATTTGAAAGGCTGGAAAGAAATTAGTATTGACAACAATCGGTCTTCTCCAGTTACCTCTGTTTACCGCAAAAAGACCTTCACGGGTCTCTTTGCCCCGTCATCATACAAATTGGGATTGCTTAGAACACGTATCCACAGGGTTTATCAAATAAACAGTACATAGGTTGGTTTTCATAAGGACATTCAAGAACTCGTCACAATTTTACGAAAAAACTGTTTCCCAGGTTGGACGATTGATAAGATCATTCCGGAATATGTTAACGGGGAAATTGGTCACGCTAGTCAAATAAGTAATAAAAATGGAAAGGATTTTTCCAACACACTCATTTTTACAAGCTCCCTTATATTGGTATTTTCTTCAAAATAACACATAAAAGGCTTTCAAAATTACTCAGAATGTATTGCACTAATATTGACGTTAAGGTGGTTTTTTCTACTCTCAAAATAAAACAGTTGTTTATTGTGAAAGATTTTGTGGCACAGGGATTTCGTCCGGTCTGTTAGGTCGAAAATCGTGACAAATCGCGTAAAAGCACCAAATTAGGTACAGATGTTCCTTTTGACGTAAGAAACGAATTTAGAAGGGGTGCCACGTGATTTGGCTTTCCTGGGGGCATGAAGCTCATAGGAATTACGCAATACTCAAATGCTGGCATGAAAGCGAGGCTCTGGCATTTAATGTGTTTATTACGTACCAGGTTTGACGAATGCCGTTGTAAAATGACTAAACTACATTACTCAGACTCAGTTTTGTGTTTGTGTCCATAAAAGGTCATTTGCCTTGATCACGTGACATTCCCATAATGCTTTGAGCGCACTTATATCAAGGAGTGTTTTTGTTGCGTTTTACACATTTAATTTTTAACATCTTCGGCTAGATATCGTAAATGGTTGTTATTTGTTGCTCTATTTCTAAGGATTTGTGTTCTGGCAGCCTTCAGAACTACTACAGAGCTCAGTACATGGTAGATTGGCTTTGAAACATTTACAACGACCACTCTTGCAACTTTTCTTGCATCCACACTTTGGCAATTCACTGCACGCCTTAGAGGCTTCTGGAAGTACGGTTCAGCGGGGCCTCCATCTACCGGGCCGTTCTCCATTTTCCATCCAAAATCAGACGGGGATGGGTAAAATTGTTGCTCATCAAGGGACGTCCAGATGCTTGCTTGGTAAAGAGCTCTGTTAGAATGATTCAACAGGGCATCCTAATAAACAATAGAAATTATATATAAATTTTTTACACAAGTATAATTTTAAACAAACGCGCACCGCTTATTTCCATGTACTTCATAAATTAAGCTCTCTAATAGCCCAAGTAGAATAACTATAGGTTCAAGTCCAACATAGCCTTATGATAGGCTTTGGATAGTTAAAATAAAATTGATAAGTGGATTCAATACAAGAAAAGGTTGGGTTAGTTGAAATGTTTCTCGTCTTTTCGCTAAACTGGTTTTTTTTTTTCGCGTTGTCCTCACAGGTGTTTACCTATCACAAATTTAGCCTATCAAACACAAAAACAACTAAAAATTTGTGTATGATGGGTTCTTACCTCTGTTGGGGGAATGTTTTCTAGCCCCCGATTCTTTTTTGTGAACAGTTCTCGTCGAGCAGTGTTCACATCGGTAGCAAGGCTGGTCCTGTCATAAAGTATCTCCACAAAGCGCTGAAGGACATCAAACACAGGAGTGTTGATCTCAACTGGAAGGAAGGGGCTATCGTTCACAAAACGGAAGGCCTCTGTGGCTTCAGGGTACGCTTTCCAGGCCTCCCACGCAGATTTCTTTCCTTTCCCCAGGAATGCCCCCCCCCCCCCCCCCCCCCCCCCCCCCCCCCCCCCCCCCCCCCCCCCCCCCCCCCCCCCCCCCCCCCCCCCCCCCCCCCCCCCCCCCCCCCCCCCCCCCCCCCCCCGGGGGGGGGGGGGGGGGGGGGGGGGGGGGGGGGGGGGGGGGGGGGGGGGGGGGGGGGGGGGGGGGGGGGGGGGGGGGGGGGGGGGGGGGGGGGCTGATGTAGTGTCGCAACCGGTAAATGCGTGGAAAAATGGAAGCGCACGGCATTTCTGCTTTCCCAAATGCTCACAAATGGTGTTAAAAGAAAGCAGCTGAAAATTCTTTCCCATCCCAAAGGCGACCCAAAAGCTCAATCCAGACCAAATCGAAGACAACGTGTGGAAGTGCGCAATTAGAATAACAAGAACATATGTCAACAGTGCGAACAAAGACACTTCTTCCCCCCTTATCCAAAGCATCTCTAACGTTTACAAGAATCCCCGTGTCGGCTTCTTCATGGTTGCAGCTTTCTTCGAGAAATACCTGCCAGTTCTGAGGTAACTTGACATGCCCAGCTACCTTTCGTCTCACGCCTTTTCCTCTCTTCTCAAGGGCAGATTCTTTCAGACTTGCCACTCGGTATTCATCCCACACAACGTCAATTCGTTTGGTACTCTTCAAGTGGTTTTCCAGGAAAGGTAAGAACTTGGAATCTGCATATTCAGAAAACGTAGCGACAGATGAAACTGGAAGCGCATGCACAATAGCTGCTCCATCAAAAACTTTGACATCGTAAGATGCTGGTGGTGGAGGTGGCGGTGTTTCTTTGTTGACGCATGAAATCAAATCAGACTTTACCCGAATCGGAGATTGCCAAACTCTGACAAAGAAGGTGGATACGGCTGATTTTCATGCTTGAAGAACTCTTCAAGATCTCCTTCGCGCTGTTGGCTGGCAATATACAAACAACTGAAGAGGTAACGGTCACTTGTTACCGCTGTCAACTTTAAGGACGCTTTGCAGATTTGCTTCGGCTGCTGGCGCTTGAACAGTGGCAAGGTATTCTTTGAAATCGTATCGTGAATCGATACAGTCCTTTCATCAATGACGTCTTTTACGAATTTCTTGTACTGGCGTAATCCAAGTTCCTGGACTCTATGCACATTATCCACGACTGAGACATCTGCGCAATTGCGTGTGTCAAGGGCAAGTAATTCAGGGCAGTCATCCTTAAAAGGGTTTCCCATTTCTGAAATTGTACTTACAAGTTGCTTGACATGACTTTGAAAGGTTTTCTGTGAAAGTCCTTGATCGTGGTGTTTGTTCTATTCATCAACATTTGTTTCACTTTCAACTGACTTTCGAACTCTTGCAACACTCGAGCACTTTCTGGTCCGGCCACCATCCATCTTTTAAATGCGACAGGACTTTCCGTTAGTCCTACAGCTTCACCTGATCCCTTCACCCTTGCGTTATTTTGCTCGTGTGCCTGGTCGATTGGGATGCTTGAAAAACTGCTTGATGACTTCGAAATGACCCAGCATTCTCTGAGGCTTTGTTGAACGGGGCCTGGTAAGCACTTCATATCTCTTATGTGAATAGGTAGCCACCTCGCGTAATTAGTGTGATCAAGAGCAAAGGACCAAGGAGCAAGAGATTCCAAGGCTTCTACGTACAGAGGAGTTGTTTTAACGATGTGCTTTCACAAATGACAGTACTTTGAGTTCCATTTGCATGATCATGTCCCAAACTTGTACGTTGGGCTGGTCTTAATCATTCCATCGTGCCACTTCTGAAACTCCTCTTCGTCCTGTTGACCGTTTAGTTCCCGAAAGGCAACATGCTGCAATTTATACAAAGCTGCCGCGGTTACCTGGTGGGCGCGTCTGGTTTTCGTCAAATGCGCTACCTTAAGGAAGGAATCTGATGTCCCACTGGAAGCTATCCCTGCCTCAGTTAGTGCTGTAGTCCAGCCAGATAAAGCTACAAGGTCACCACACATGGTCGACAGCACCATCTCAATGTGTAGGCCCCCCAGCATGACAACGTGAACATTTTCTCCGTGTGTAGCAGGCCAGTTCCACTGAACAACTTTTGCGATAGCAAAAAGAGGCTGGTCACAGACAGTGACAGGAATTTGGCCCGGGTTAAGAAATTCTGTTGCCTTCTTAACCACAGACATTCCATGTTTCAGCAAGGTTACTGTGGCAGCCTTCTCGTAAAACAATGGCAACAAGCTACCCAAGCATGGCAAAGGGTTAGGCAGTTCAGTTACAAATGCGTGATAAGCAGCCCATGAAAGATGAATACCTTTGGTAAGCTCCTCATAAATATGTTGTTCACAGTACTTCAACCAGTGAACTTGTTTTTCAATGGCAATTGACACACCACAACTGAGACTTACTTACAAAAAAATCCCCCCTCCCCACCCCCCGGGGGTATTTTTCTGTGGCACCCCTTCTGAAATGATTAGTTATACTCTAAACTACATTTGTGCCAAGTTTGGTGTTTTTACGCGTCTTGTCACGATTTTCGTAATTTTCCGACCTAACAGACCGGACTAACTCGCGTACGTGCATGAGCACCTTGCAATTTGTTCGGACAAGGCCTCTCATGTGTACAAACATCTCGCGTCATCAAAAGCTTGTCGAGCCTCTTGCTCAACTGAATGTTTCACAATATTAGACTCAGCTAACTCGCGCTTTAAAATTAAAATGAAAGAAGCTTTGCATATCAAATGGAACAAACCTACTCTTAACCAACGACTACAACATTTTGGATTATCTCTTTCAGTTTAGTCTCGTTGGTTATTCAGTTTTAAATTACAACGAACTTTTTCTTTTTCACTTTTAACGGCTTTGTCGCGACGATAGTATTTACGTATCATAGCTAATCCATTTAATTTGTTTTTGTAAGTATGCGAATAATGTATCAATTCATCCATTGTATTTTTCTTATAAATAGGTTTAAATTCAAATTGTAAAACTCGTCACAACTGAAGATTCTGTTTCCAAATTAAAGACCCTTTATCACTTACCATGATGCACCACGCTTTATTTACTATGAATTGCGATGCAGTCACCTTCGACCCGCTTTTGCGATCCAGCAAACAACACTTTTTGCTCATTTCACAGAGTTTCAAATTTATCTTTTAGTGGATTTTTTTTGGACAACTGAACAAAAACATTCAGGGTGAAACGGGCAGGTTTGTGTGTAATTTTATTTACTGAATTCGACTCGATCCGCGCAACGGTCGCAGCGAAGTCTTCGTTGAGAAACTGATTGATCGAAAAAACACTGTCTCTCTTCAAGACATGGTCAAAGCAAGAAAGATCGAGTTCAAGGAATCCTACTTGATGTATTGAGTTGATGTTTGAACTGTGCCAACTCGTTGGTCATTTCATAAGGTATCGATTTTATCATTGACCGGATCCGGATCAATGTTTTCAAATCTCAACCGAACAGTCACAGTGAAACGGGTAGGTTTGTCTGTGGATTTTGTTCACTACATTTGACCAACGGTCGCAGCGGAGTCTTTTTCGAGTAATTGATCTAACGGACATTGTACAATTCTGACAATTACGTGCATTGAAAGAATAGTAAACTTATTTCTTTTCCACTTTGTTAAAGCCAGAACAAACTTCGAGTATTTTTTCAGCAACAAAGACATTAAATGTACAGTTATTGAAGTTAGTCTGTTATTTATTTAAATCACTGTCGCGAAACCAGCCTTGCGGGGTGACAAAATAACTTGTCCCTTTATGCAATGAGATGTCTCTAGAATGAATTTTATGGTCCACGAAATTTGAAGACGACTGCAGTGCATCACGGTAAGTGATAAAGGGTCTTTAACACCCGTAGCCGGCCACAAAAAAGCGTGCCAACCCAGACAAACGATTGTTATAACTCAATTGCTGGTAAAAGTAAAGGTACACCTTATTTAACTTCGGTAATTCCTTTACCCTCTAGAGCTCTTCCAGGAAGCCGAACAACTAAAGATTTTGCCGAAAATCACAGGTTGTTGGAATATGCCAGAATTTCTGTTAACACGGAATTGCAAACATTTTCAGGCCTTTTTGGTTTTTGTTAGCGAGTTTTACAAAATATGCGAGCAGCGAGGCATGTTTGAGAAGGAAAACATTAACGATGAAATGATACAGTATATGAAATGGTCCATATATGAGCTGCGGATATGAAATCAAGTGAAGGTACGATCCTCGCAGTTATGAACGCAATTTTAGCAATTGCTTTAAGAGACCTGAAAATTTCAGGACTTCAACGGGGCTTGAACCCGTGACCTCGCGATACCGGTGCGACGCTCTAACCAACTGAGATATGAAGACACTGACGTTGGGAGCTGGTCATTTTTTTGGTTCCAATGTTCCCGTGAGGAATTAATCAACGGTCCAAACTGCGAGGATCATAGCTTCACTCGATTTCATATCCGCAGTTCATATATGATCCATTTCATATATCATTTCATCCTTGATTCATTCCTCAAGGGAACATTAGAACCCACAAATGTTCAGCTCCCATTGTCAGTGGCTTCATAGCTCAGTTGGTTAGAGCGTCGCACTGGTATCGCGAGGTCACGGGTTCAAACCCTGTTGAAGTCTTGAATTTTTCAGGCTTCTCCACGCAAATGTAAAAATTGCGTTCATAACTGCGAGGATCATAGCTTCAATTTAAGAAACACATTATCTGAAAAGCTAACCGTTGTTTACTGTGTCCTCCGTTGGAATTTTCTCTTTTTCTCCTTCCTCGGCTACTCTCGAGGCTTTTTTCGCTTAAATTTCTCAAATTTCGTCGCCTCTTCTATCGTGCTCTTTAATCCTGCTCTTTATCCCGTTTTTCGTCACTAATAGTAAAAGCGCTTTTTTTAAAAGTGACGAAGGTCAGTGGGATAAACGCGGGCTGCACAAACGTTTCCGCCATGAAAATTCGCCCATTCGCGCCTAAAAGTTGCATTCACGCGACTCCCCTCCATTCCCCGTCGTAGTCTCCTATCCCCCTCCCACAGAGTCTGTAAGGACAGACGGACGTACGCTGAGTTAATCACGTGGCAACCAGACAAGAAAGGGTTGACCATATTCATTCTCGTCCCCATCGCCCTTTTCGTTTCTCTTAGTCGGCGGGGCCTTGGCACGAGCAAGGCCCCGCCGACTAAGAGAAACGAAAAGGGCGATGGGGACGAGAATGGACCATATTCTCTTAAGTATGGGGCTCTGCCCCAGGCCGCGAAGGAGTTCCGCTATTATATTTGTTAAGTGTAAATTTTTATTACATCTACGAAAATATTTGTTGCCCCCAAGCCCTAGTGAATCAAAACAGTATAACTTTCTGTCTAGTTGTTCTATTCCTAAAATTTTTAAACATAATTCTTTTTAGCGATGACATTTGGAATAAAATCATTGTTTTTTTTTATGATTGTAGTTGTTATTATTACTATTATTATTATTATCATTATTATTATTATTATTATTATTATTATTATATAATATAGTTTTTTGTGGTTTATCGAATCGTTTTTTTTTTATCAGAATACTATTTATTGTAAAATTTAAATAATTGGATGTAATAATTATGTAAATATTCAATTTCTTTTAGCCTTCTTAATCTTGTAAGTAATTATTATTATTATTATTATTATTATTATTATTTATTGTTGTTATATTTTCCAACTTTTCACCTTAAGACTGTCATATCTCGGCCGCTGTAAAAAGAGTAGCAATATGTTCTTACGCATCAGTGATGCTTTGTTGTCTCTCAGTTACTTATATTGTTCTTTGAGAAATAGTACCATGATATTCTTTATATGCTCCTCAGGTGGTTATTACTCAGATACTGCAGCTTTTGTCGGCGACAGTTGCCGGAAGTGTCCAAATGGCACCTTCGTCCACAAAAATAAAGCACCTGGAAAAAGTCGTTTTGACTGTGGTTCTTGTCCTCAAGGTTAGATACTAGAATACAGATACACTTAATTAAACCGTAAATCCTGTAACTTAGGCGAAAATTCAGTGAAGTCAACAACGCAAGATCCGAGGTCAAATTCCAGATACAGAACCGGTATAGTCAAGAGTTTATCAATTATGTCACTTTGATTAAACCAACAAGACTGTCTAACTAGAAAAAGAGCTTTTTTGCCAAACATCGTACAGATTCCATCGCTTTCCATCAGCGTCGCGTTTGAATATATGAATGTACCGTGGGAACAAAAGATGCTGATTGGAGGGTTAGTCTCGCATCAATTGATTTCGTCATCTGTGGTTGGCGTCGGAAGTTTGCAGAATAATGAAAAACGGTAATAGCCAAAAACGCGGGGCCGGGGCCGTGTCGATGTGAGACCGCGTTCGTGTAAACGCTGGCTGATGCTTTGCTTTATTGTGTTTTTCATGGTAGTAGCCAAAACGGACCGGGGTGTCCTATTTTTCCAAATTTCTTTGTTTCAAGTTTTGTCGTTATTCTCCTGTACATTTATTTTCGAATGTTTGGCATCTTTCCTTCATTTATGGTGGGAATAAGTCAAAAAATTAAGGAACAGTCGGAAGCTCTTAGTCTGTTTTTTCGAAATAAGGAGAATTTCCGACTGGAATTGGAGCTTTTGTAGGGAATATGCGCTGACTGCTAGAGACACTGAAGACTCGCTTGGCTCCATATTTTAAAACCACATTTTAATGTTTACTTCGTAAAAGCCTTCTTCGCAGTACAATTAAAACGAAAGAAAACATGGTCGCAGTTCCACGCTGGTGGTCACGCAAAATTTCTCATTTGGTTGTTTTCGCAAAATTGTTGTCAATGTTGTTGTGCTTTTTTATCGTAACATTGGATTCGATCCCTCTACGTCCGAACAAAATTGGCTAGCAAGCTCCTGTGCAAGTCTTACTTTACTAAAAACCGTTTGTAGTAAAGTCGGACGACAACACTGACAACAATACGAACAAACAAACAAATGAGAAGTTGCGTGACTGCCTGACGAGAATATTGGAACTGTTATTTGATGTGTTGTTGTTTTTTTCCAAGTAAAGATTATGCACTTGAGCTGATGTGGGGACTTTGCTAATTGTGCATTTCAAAGTTCTTGTATTTCCCCACCTGTGGGGGATTTTTTTTTCATGCAAAGTCCCCAGTATTTGGCGAAGCCAAGCACCAAACATTCAAACTCTGTATCACATAACAACAACATACACCTTAACACAACTCAAAGGGACTATTCATAGATACAGCTCTAAAACTGTTGTCCTTTAAAAACGGAACAATTGAGAAAGACGATCCAAGTTGATTAACGCGGTATTACAACGATACCGCTTCTGTTGTATCACTAACAAAAGACGACCTGTTGACCTTTAACAGTTCCCTCTATAAACAATAATATATACACAGGGGAATTTTAAAGTTGCTTATGCCTACAACAACGTTTGACGGATGGTCTTTTTGGCGCCAAAATAGTGACCGTATTCAAATCGATGCGGATTCGCTATTTACACGACAGATGGAGCCGCATCGTTTTGAAAACGCTCCACTTTTAGAAATGGCTTCAAATCGACATGGTTTCGGCAGCAGTCTCGATCGGTGTTGTGTAAACAGGAAGTGTAACAGCATTGAAAACGATGCGGTTACAAATGAAACCGCGTTCGTGTAAACGCTGCCTCAGTGCGGCATTGATAGATGTCATTAGTGATATCATTGTGAACCTGTAAATATTCATTGTGTTAGAGATTCTCTTGTATACTTGTTGAAACGGTTAACCAGAGACCATTTGTTTAAATATAATCAAGAAACCAATAGGAGGAGACTTGTTGCAGCGTTTATAATCTAATCTAAATACCCTGCGAGTAGTCCGTTTCTTCTACGCTTCCGAGAGAGAAACCACTGCGAGCAACCGTTAGTTTCTTTGAGTGAGCCGCCGTCTAGCGACAAGGACGAATAAATTAAATTTGAACAGGTAAAACGAGTTAGTAAACAATTGTGGTGCCGACGGCTATCCCATGTGCGAACTGACGACCTGAGAGTACTTGAATACCTAACTCTTTAATATCGTTTCTTAGTACACTCTGACACCGTTTAAAACTATCTGGTAACTGTACTTGAAAACTCCTAATTGAACTCGAAACTACTATAGATGCTGGTACTGAATACTGAACAATGCTGAATAATACTGAACACTCTTTGGCAGATACCCCCTATTTAAATTGGCGTCATGTGGTAACATGACATCACAACTTCTAACACAACACAATGTTTTGGCGCTTGCGCCTGCGTTCAGCTACGTATCTGTTGCGTTTGGGCGAGCCTGCTGTGTGGTAGTTTCCCTTGAAGTAAGACTGAAGTGATGTCAAATACATCACCTGGGGTGTGACGCATCTCGCACATGCTCGATGAAAAATCAAATGGTTGCACGCAGTGATTTCTCTCTCGGGAAGTGTAGGAGAAACGAGCTGCTCGCAGGGTAAATCTAAAGGGCGAGTTTACAATTCTTGTGTTAACCAGCAGAACGATTTGTATGCATTGAAAAAAGACATTTTTCCAGAGAACTGCTTGCTACAAGCAATTATACCCATCATTTAGACGAGGGAATGTCGGAATGCGGCTGGTCCTAAGTATCTTTTTAAATTTTATGATTTCCAATAGAAAACAATGAGGTAAAAATGAAAACGCTAAAAGGTGCCGTCAAAACTACATTTCTCAACAAAAGTAATTTGATAAAAAGTCAAAAATTAAATTACTTTTTTGTACCTCTTCCTTCCAAACGTTTTTTTCTTTATATGTTCCAACTTTTAACCTGAAGACTCTCATATCTCGGCTGCTATAATCATCTATACCTTAAGTCCGTGAGTGCCAAAGAAATTACGAAATTCTACAACTATTGGAGGTCTCGGTTTGATTATCAATCATTTTCAGATTTTAGTTTAGTTAGATATTAGAACAGCGGAAGACTTATCTTTTCACAAATTTTCAGTTTGATAGGGATTTTTGTCTTGTGATAAGGCTAGGTTGAATTTCTAAGCTTATGCGTGACACGATATTAATTGCGGCC
>JALIRR010004643.1:27500-34394 GCA_023091755.1 Montipora sp. Colony 1 RG-2022
CAGGCTGTGGGAAACTGAAGATGTTAAAGTCATTTCCATCAGTAGGGCTAACGCTCACATGGTTCATATGGGATAGAAATCTAGCAATGACATTACACTCTATTCAGTTAACTCTGTTTAAAACATAAGTGCTACGCGGCCAACGTTTGTATAAACGTAACTTTTCCTTGTACTTGTACATGTTCATTGCCGTGACTTTAACATCTTCAGTTCCCACAGTCTGCTCCCGTCTGACCTTGTAGCTCAGTCTGTAGAGCGGCGGAGATCTAACCCGAAGGTCGTGGGTTCAATTCCCACCCTGGTCAGAGTTTATCTCTGTCCTTGCGTGTGCCCATTTCCATCAGTAGGGCTAACGCTCACATGGTTCATATGGGATAGAAATTTAGCACTTCACTTTACACTCCATTCAGTTAACTCTACTTTTCCAGTGGGTCGTCATTCATTATCATCATTCAACCGTACATGATTATCAGTCTTTGAACCTCTTACATTTGAACAACGAGTCAAATTGTTCCTCAACGTCTTCAACCGTTGAGCGAAGAGAAAATTAGTTCTCGAGCTAGACCACGAGCAGTCGCCCTTCTTTCCTCAGAGCCACGCACGACGGGTGAAATTGTTATTTTATTCGAATTGGTGGCAAAAACGACGCGTGTCACGCAATCGCGCGCTCTACTATGTCAAAGCACGACAATAAATTTAAATTGTCCTTTGCTCAACTACGCTCAGCATTTCTCAAAAGGTAACTCTTTTGCTGAAAAGAGGCCAGAAATTTCAGAAGTACAGAAGTTTAAATTCAAAGAATGAACTGACATGCCATTGTTTTAAAATTATCCCTTTGCTTATAAAATAGTACCGCCGGCCACAGGCTAAACGTTTGCTGGGTATGCACACCTTTCTTCGGTCTTTTAATACTTTCACGCACATTTCCGGTACCCTTTTCCTTCAAAAACTTGCAGCTGCTTAAAAAAATACCAGTCACTGCTCCCAGTTTCCACGCCAGCACTCACTTTCCATGATTTTCACACTGAAACTCCTAGTTTATTATATATGTACTGAGATATTACAAAATAATGTTGACAACCTCTATCAATTGCACGGGGAAATCAACACAAGCGCCACAACAAGTTATGACTTAATGCTTTTATTTAAGGAAACTAAATGTACAAAAATTTCTATCAAAGTTGAAGTTTAAGCGATTACTCAGAACAAAGTGAAGCAAAGTGTACTTTTAAAGAATTCTTTGAATGACGATGAAAGTTCTCAGCTTATAATGGGGCCGTTGAAAACAGTAGATACTATAAATCTTGAAAAAGTTTAGTTGACTGTTTTGTGAGTTTAATTATCGTAATGCTCTCTAATCACAGTCAGAAAACATTTTTAATTTTATTCGCCTGACATCTCTGGGATTGGCTCTGCTTCGAATCTCGTTTGTCTCTCAGTGTATTCTAAAAATTCTTCACCATTTGTAGTTTCGGTGCAGTCGCACATCACCCCAACAGACATCACTGTGTTCTTTACAATTAACCACGGAGAACAAATTGACTGTGTTGTTGAACCAAACTGTATACAGGAGAGCCTCGGGAGTTGACTTTCCAAACATTTCTCTGTCATACAGCAGTTTTATTTCGTCTTATGCGAGAGAAACTGAAGCTTTTGGTTTATTACCTTTCCCTTTCTTCTTGAGATCTTTTTGTTTTGATTTTAAGAGCGTTCGTGTTTTTTCGAACTCCGCCAAAGTCTGTCATAATGCTATAACAAAAACATGCCATCATAGCACGCAACGAATTGGGTTAATAATTTTCGTTGTTTTCTTTCTCTCGTACTGTTATTTTAAGTTCGAACGAACTCAGTTCTTGCGGGGGCAATTTCTTCTGTTGGCCTTGACTCATCTTTAGCGTTTAAAATTCGTTATGCAAAGCAAAATTCCGTTCAGTTTTCTTCCTGGTGTTTTAGTTTTCTTGTCTTTCGATCTAAAAAAAACTTGGATTGCTCGAACAAGAGGCCATGGTTCGCCTTTTTTCCAATGAAGCCTTCAGTGAAAGTCGAGAAAACCGCTGCGACTTCAGTTTGTCACAAGTGAAAAATCTCGTATGCACCTTCTGATTGGTCATCGTGACTATTTTTCACCAGTGAGAAATACCACTTGCACGACCACTCAGATTGCTTGTACTCTGTAGAGAATCATTTTTATGAAATAATTAGGATAGTACGCGCACTCTCATTGGTCAATAGCAGAAAAAGCAGCAATTTTGATTGCTTATGTGTTCTCAGACGCGCGTTTTGATAGGCTGGTAGGAAATATGAGCGTGTATCAAGAAAATCTGTTTCAATCAAGAAGAAAAAAAAAACAGCTCTTTCCTTCATTTGTCGAATTATTTTGAGCAATATTTTATAAAAGCAGTAGAGGACTTTTCTTCCGTGTTTACATAGCCTCATCTAAACACTCGGGGGAGTTGGAAGAATTCGAGACAGTTGTGCAAGCCTGAGATGCAGTCGAGGGTTTGCATAACTGTCGACAATTCTCCCAAATCTCCCCCGTGTTTAGATGAGGCTATTTGAAATAGCTACTGAAATAGCTTAGATTTGTAGTAAAAAGCAAGAAAAAGTGAATTTTGCCTTTCGAAAGTGGCGCAAAAAGTCCAAACCCGTGGTCATTTTTCCAAATTGAATGTCCGCCATTTTGGACATCTTTCCTTCCGGTTACTTCCATAATAGGAATGCCCGCCGCCATGTTGTGACGTCACTGCGCACGTGAATTTTTTCATGTCAACAAAATTTGTACAGAATCTTGTGTCAGGTTGAAACTGAATTTAGCTTCGATTATGGCTGATATCGAGCCTTATTCTTTTGAACCTATGCGAGACAGTTCGGACTCAGAGGAAGACGATGTTCACTAGAATCAAGATGAGCGCCGTAGAGGAAATACATAGTGGTGTGCCATAGAGAAAGTACAGCAAAGAGCAAGGAGAATTGCCCTTGGCCAAAAAACCGAATAAATAACATTCGCCAGCCGAGATTTATTTCGAACGTTTCGTTGAGCTCGGTTAATCCTCCAACATAAGATTTAATCGCTGAGAAAGCAATAGATCTTTTTTTCTTTGATGCTCTTTAAGTAGCGTGTGAACTTTGCGTGTCTTTAGATACAGAGGTTGCGACATCAAAACAAGCAGCTAACTCAGGACATTTACATTTACATGAATTGGGTCGGAAAAAACCGTTCGGTTATCACACCAACCATAAAAAAAAAAAAAAAAAATTATCAATATATAAAACGATGATATAAAAAAATTAAATAAAGAAAAAAATATATAACTATTATTTATGAAAAGCTGTTAATCTATATTTGAAGGCTTCTAAGGAGGAGGATGAAACAATAGCCCCAGGGAGGCAGTTCCAGTCCGTTATAGTTTTTGGAAAAAACGAAAATTTAAAAACGTCTTTGTTTGCATATGTCACGCGAAATTTAAATTGATGGGTCCGTCGTGCGACTCTCAGGATGTTGAATCAAATATTTTCGGGTATCTATTCTATATCAATAAGACCATGAATTAGTTTATACATAAGCGTTAATCTAGCCTGCCTTCTTCTCGTTTCCAGCGTGGTCCACCTTAAGTCTTTAATCATGTCCGTAACACTAGCATATCTATCATAATTCTGTGAGCAGAACCGTGCTGCTCAAAGTTGAACCATTTCCAGAGCACTGATATCTTTCTTTAAAACGGGTCCCAACCACTTGAGCTTGTTACTGATGGTGACCCCAAGGTATGGGAAGCTATCAACGTGTTCCAGCTCTACACCACAGAAGATATATTTTCTCTGGAGTGGATAGTTCTTATGTGAGATGGTAACAGTTTTGCATTTGGAAGGACTGAACTCCATTTGCCAATGATACTGCCAGGATTCTAACCTGCGTAGGTCAGATTGAAGAAGGTCGCAGTCCGCATCGCTAGCGACAATGCTGTAAAGTAAAGCATCGTCCGCAAAGAGCCTAACTGATGATTGATGGTAAGTCATTATGTATAATAAAAAGAGCAAAGGACCGAGGACTGTACCCTGGGGTACGCCAGAAGTCACCGGACATTGACTTGATGTCTGGCCTTCACAAACAACTGATTGAAAACGTTGTGTAAGAAACGACTCTAACCAGTTTAGGAGCGAGCCTTGGATTCCATAGTACTACAGCTTCCTTAGGAGTCGCCTGTGAGGGACCTTGTTGAAAGCTTTGGCAAAGTCCAAAACGGCCGCATGGATAGATGAGCTCTGGATAGTCTTTGCCATGTCGTGTAAAGTAAGAATTAGCTGCATCTCTGTGGATCTCTTTGCCCTAAAACCATGCTGACAGTCTGTTAAGATGTTATGGTGGTTTAGATGTTTCATAATAAAGCTGTGGACGATATGCTCGAGGATCTTCGATGCAACACAAGTAAGAGAGATAGGTCTATAGCTGGGTCAGATTTCTTTCCCTTTTTAAAAACTGCACACACATTTGCCTCCTTCCTTCTGCGGGGAACAGTGCCACTGTCTATCGAGTCTTGAAAGAGGTCAGTCAGTATTGGAGCAAGGTCTGTAGCAAACGTTTTGAGAAACCAGGGTGGAATCTGGTCTGGACCACTGACCTTGTTTGGATTTAACGAAGACAGCTGTTTAAGACTCCTTGCTCTGAAATAATTAAAGACCCCAAGCCAGGAGTAGGATCAGAGCCCATTTCTGGAAAGTTTTCAAGGTCCTCCTTAGGAAACACACTTGAAAATTGGCTGTTTAAAATTTCTGATTTAAGACCACCATCACTTATGACTTTGCCATCGACTCTGCAAAATCTGCTATCCCTGGGTTTTTTTTGTTTCCTGTTTTCAGGTGAATTGCAAACGGCTCCATCCAAAATGTGATACACAGTCTACGTTTTTAGAGTAAACGATAAGAAAGTGTTTATTTTTATTATTTTTCAGTATGTTTTAATTTTGATACAAGCATTTCGCATATAGCAGAAAAAATCTCAGACAAATAGCGTTAAATGATCTAGTGATGACTGTATATAAGCGACCACCGTTTAATTTTTGATAGCGCTATTACCTCTTCGTGAGGAGCTTTATTTGTCCGACCTTCGCTTACAAGCCTTCCGCTTTTCTTTTGCTGATGAGGAAATATTGTCGGACAGCGTCTTTGTTTAAGTCGCGTTTACGTTTTCTGCCGAGCAATAGATTGAGGTTATAGCAACTTTTGAAGCACAAATGTGGCACTAGCTAGGTTTGGGCAAATTGGACCTTTAATACCGACTAGCCACTCGTTACGAAGCGGTTTCTTTTTTAAGAGCAGTGGATGGAGACTCACCCTCTTTTGGAAACTCTGACCGTTCTGTTTAAACAGCCAACTGCGGCATATTCGACCATTTTGACACGTCGACCATTTTAGAGCTGGTATTCTATGTGCGCAGTGACGTCACGCTATGCGCCTATAGCTAAGCCTTCAACATGGCTTCCAAAATGGTGGACGTTCAAATTGTTCCGGTACGGAGCTTTTTGCCGTTACAATGAGGTTAAATGGTAAGTTCACATCCTAAGACATAGCGATTTGATTACCACGTATCATGTGCTTTCGTAAGAACGACTTTTTAAAAATTGTTTTCTCGCCTTCCGATGTCCTTTAAATGTTTATCGATTTATTTTGTAGTAAATCTCAGTACATGTATTGCCCCCGCAGCGATTTTGCCAAGAGGCAAAATTCTTAGGATGCATCACTGTAGCTTGCGCGTGTATAGAGTAGCGTGTATTACTAGGAAAAAGGTTGAAAGCGGAACGGAATAATCGGGAAATTATGACGTTTTCACACCAAATGCCCTCAACTAAGTCTTGGGTAATGATAACATAGAAGAGAATGAGCGAAGAACAGGAGATCACGTGAACGTAATTATGGAAAAATCTTGTCAGCTGTTCCAGGTTACGGTGCGTCATACCTAGCTATATGTTTGAGCTAGCAGCGAGCGTTGCGCGAAGTGAGAGTTGCGGTCTGTAGGTGTAGTGCTTCGTAAGTAATTTGAGCATCATTTTTTGTGCTAGAGGGATCGAAGCAATCGATTATATTTTGCCTGAATTGTTCCGCGAGAGCAAGATGAGATAATTGCGGAATGCTCAAATACACACGAGCATGTTACTGTGCGGTACACATCACGTGCCGTGCAATAGAGCGTTGGAGAATCTTCTTATTTCAAGTCTGTTTTCTCACAAAAGAGCCGGAAAGAGACTAAATTATTTTATCACAACAAGGAAAATCCTTCGGTTTGATTATTTTAATCATTTAAAATTTTTAAAAAGAGTCGCGAACGAACTGTTTCATTTGGGTAAATTGACGAACAATGCGCAGCCACACATAACTTTCGAATAAATTATCGCAACATAGGAAACTCTTAAACATCCAAAACCATGTCATGGGTAGCTGCATTGTTGGAGATACTTTCAAAATTTCCGAATTCTAATTTTTGGTACCAGAAGCGTTTTCTACACAAAATGTTCACTCGATGTAGTCCGGTGCTTTCAGAGATATGTCCGCTACTTTACAGAACTGTCGACAACTCTTCTGATTTGTTGTCTCTTCGCTTCAATATCAATTTCTTCGTTTTTAAGCGTGGGCCACATCTACCTGGGCCCTGGAGACATTAAATTCTGCGTATAACCATACTTACCAGTGGGGCAGCTGTAGTGTCAACTATTACTAGTTAATTAATATGGATGAGTTAATAACTGTTTACCTATACACCAAGGAAAATATAACATAACTAAATGAAACGATGTTTCGTCATTCCTTTTTGTACGAATAAATGAATATGTAAATAAATTGCGGTGTCTGATTTTTTTTTTTTTTTTTTTTTTTTTGCAGGGACGAATTTATATAATTTTGCTG
>JALIRR010004644.1:0-27500 GCA_023091755.1 Montipora sp. Colony 1 RG-2022
TTGAAATAAAAAAGAAATTGGGGGTAACCACGCATTTTTCAAAGATAATTCATGAATAATGTTGGTAAAAAGCTTCAAAATACAAAGCAATGTATGGCGTTCTTTCTCAAATTGAAGCTTAATTATCTCTGAAAAATACATGGCTACACCCAATTTTCTTTTTGGATACCAAGAGTACTTACTAAGATCTACTTTCTCGGGATAGTTTTAAACCGCGCAATAATATTTATCTCTGTATTAGTAAGCATCGGCGATAGGAGATCCGAGTATCTGGAGATGCGCAGAACGTATGCGCAATAACAATAGTAGGCACCGTCCTTAAATCAATGCCGTTTTGGAGATCGACCGTTTAGCTAGGACTATCTGCATCATAACAGAAATCAAATTTTCAACTTTCAGATTTTTATAGAACTGAAACTACTTGAAAAACAACTCCGACAACCCTATGAAGACAGAGATTCGACCAATGAAACTGTCAAAACTCCAGGCTGTCGGAAAAAAAAAGCCAAATTCACTCTTGCGACGTTCACAGTACAGGAGTTTGTTTAATGACTAAGGAATTCATAGAGGATTGGAAGCAATCTTGATGTTTTGCGCAAAAATTCACTTTTTGCACAAAACATTAAGATTGCTTACAATAATAAAGTGGTAGAAATTAAACTTTTTTGACCAACTTTTTTCGCTGCAATTTGGTAACACCGGGTATTAACTCGTGCTCCCTCTACCTTCTGCATAAATCGCACGAACTCAGAGATAATAACTTACTGGACTTTCTCACTTGCTTTAATGAGTCTTCTACTTACAAAGTTTTCTTCTTAAAGTGTACTGTTCTCTAGTGAGTAGTTTCTCAAAAGTGCAAAATCTTGAAATCAAACGAGTGGCTTACGTATTCGCGCTCCGGGTCCAGGTAATGCACAGTGATTGGTCAGAGGAATTAAGGCCGCTTAGAATGCAATAACGTCAACTAGAAAAGAGATGCTCTACACCAACTTCGAAGGTGTACCTACTGCTGCTGCAAAGCGTCTTGGCTGACGCTGACGACTAATTGTAGAGCGGCAAGGCATCGAACAAACTCATTTAAGACCAATCGCTGTGATTGGTGGACCAGGATCGTTGTACCTAACTTTCTGGACAGCACATGACTTGTAGACTAGTAAACTTAATGTATAATGAAGTTCTTCGCCAACCGAAGTAAACGAGGGATTAACAAAATTAATTAATATACCTGGTTGAACAAAGCCCTAAACTTGATAACGTCAACGTAGGATTAACGCAGTACTGTAACTAGAGTTTCCACAATAACAGTTGACCTCACTTTAAAGTTGCAGCCTTAAAAAAAACAAAACAAAAACAAAAACAAAAAAACACCAAAGGTTTCATGAAGAAGAGTACACCGTTTGCATGACATCACGTACTAGAAGCAATTGTCATAATACTCCTTTCAGCTTCTTAGTTAATTAACCCAGATGGATTAATTTCAAATAAGAAGTAAATACTTGTCTGTCCAGATATGAATTAAATTGCTAAAGAGGTCAGCCTTTATATTGAAGTTTCCGTGAGAGATGATGAAGGCGCTTTATAATTAGCAATGAAGTGCGTTAGCAAAATTGATTTTGTTTTCTGGTACGTGCATTTTGCCTGGCAACAGTGTGGCCTCTTTGCAGAAGTGGTCACGTCCGTTTCTTCACACACTAGAGACTTTTAGATCCACGTTTGCGGCTAACCTCAAACTGCTGGAAGTCACATGACTAGCGCTTGCCGTCACGTTCGAGGGTAAGTTTTGACGTTTTCAACGGCGGAAGGTAGGTTTTCACGTAAGTCATTTACCTCAGCTCTTTATGGTATGGAAGTTACATTATCCCACGTATGAACGGGGCAGATATAAAAAGCAACTTTTTATCTTTCATTTCATGTGAATTAAACAATCAAAAGAGCCGTGGTTTTATTTATTTCGTTGACTGAAACATCAACGCTGAGCATCGAGGAAATTCAATATGGCGGCCTCCGCAGCTTTGCACTTGTTTACTTAAATCTAAATGCACGAACTATCACAACTTCTAACGCCAAACCGCAAATCTCAAACCTCAGTTTGCGGTTAGCCGTAAACGTGCATCTAAAGGTCTCTAATGTCTCATAACCTGAACACATTCAACGTGAAGTTCTTTGAGGCTGAATTATTAATTGCACACTAATAAATATAAAGAACTTCACACTGCTTAAAATGAATCCAAAAATTGCAAGCATACTTCAGACACGCTTCACTCTAAAAAGTTTTGTGCCCTGCAGCACCATTTGTTAAGCACAGATATCTTAAAAGATCCGATAATTAAATCATTACCACACTTTGCTTTGCCACCCGCCAAAAGTACAACTTCAACGCGAAACAAACGAAACAAACATTACTTGCTCGCACTTTTTTTTTCTTTTTTAACACCTTTATATTGATGGCCAATAAAATAAAATGAACAAAGTAATTCGTCTCCTCGTTATTCTCTATAAGTAAAGCACTGGCCAGTCAGGGTGTTCTTTTCGAGACGACATTATAAGTTTCATACATTTATTTACAAGATAAATAAACTATGACTTTATCCTCTTGTACTTACCTATGATAGTTCATTGCATCGTACGTTGTACTTCAGGGGTTCCTACCGAGAGAGGGTAAAGGGAGAGAACACATCCCCATCCCTCATGATAATTTTAAGCTTAGCGTCATGCTGTGAAAGTTATTTTGGACTTGTTCCCATCATGGCGCAGCCAATGATAACCAATCAGGTGTCTTCCTTAAAGGGGCTATGTCAGGTTATTTTCGGGCGTTTAGATAATCACGAGTTTAAAATTCGAAAATGGTACTATGAAATCCTTTTGCTGATAAAATTATCGTTACATCAAAAACAAGATGATTCTGAGCAAAAACGAACTTTATCCAGGCGATATGCTATAAACTTGAAAAACGCCCGGCCGACTTTTTTCAAGATTACCCGTCAATCTTGTCCATTTGCGTCCATCCATGCTTGTCTTTCCTATTGTTGTATTTCTTTTCTGTTGTTCAACGGTTTTAAGTGATTTATTATTGCAATGTTTCATTCTACTTTTTGCGCATTTTGGGTGTCAAGAAATTACATCATTTTGTGTGATATAGCCCGTAAAAATTAGCCCAGCACCATGACCACGGGCTAAGATTAAATTGTAAAAAATATATTATTGGATCTGGCCCATGTATGGTGGATGCGTTCTCTCTCCTCGCCCTCTCTTTGTTCCTACATATTGTTCATTCGTTAATCTGGGCATTCTTGTTCTCTCCTAACTAGTTCGTACTGAATATTTGAAGACTGTGGAAAGAAAAACTTAAAAAGCAAGAGTTTTATTTCCTAGTTTTTAACTTTCTGGACGTTTTCCCCAAGAAATCGCGTACATAAATCTGGCCGCTTCCCTAAGAAAAATGTTTGCAGTCTTTAAACATTAAATGAAAGCAAATTAAGAAATTGTGCAACATTTACCTCGTAACCTTTAAGCTTATAAAGTTCTAACTCTAAGAAACCACCCAATTTTTATATATCTTGCCTCGGTCCCCAAATTCAAAAGTGATGTCATCACCAATTAGCACAAATGGCGCCCAGTATTTTATGGCGGAGTACTCTTTCTTCTCTCGAAGAGATTTCATAGCATAGTGAAGGGCTAAACTTGCACTTTTTCTATCTGCCAAGTGTTGATAGAAACTTTTCATGAACATCAAGGTCGCCTTGTCATCAATTGCCCAGAGTGACACCAGAACAGACCGGGCACCAGCACACAGGAAAGCCCTGGCTATTCCCACCACACCCTCAGATTTCACCTCTCCCTGTCCACTATGACAGCAACTCAGCACAACCAGTTTTGCCTGAAGGCGAACTGCATAAACATCGCTCATTGTTAACATGTAATCTTCCTCTTCGGGCTTCTGGGATGTGCGTTCGGGATTTGGGGCCAAAACAATATCTCCAAAATATTCATCTCCGTGTGCAGCAATGTGGATTAAGGCAACTGACTTCATTCTTTTCAGCACCTCAGCTTTCGTTGCATTTCTGCCAGTGAGAGGCGAGGTCTGCAGAAGTTCTCCAATCATCTCCACCTCTTTTTTCGCGCATGGCAACTGTTTAAACATGGGTTCACCAGTGCCCCAAGTGATTTCCTTCAAGCACGGATCACCCACAAGCAGCGCTTCACTCTTACTGTTGAAGTCGTCAAGTGCACTAGAGATCAATTTTAAAGCCGTCAGCGAGGGAACAGTGCGGATCCTGACAGAGTCAGTCAATGCAGAATAAGGAGCGAAGCAAAATGGTCCATCAGGAACAAAGACTAAGTCATCACCGCGCAACAAGTCTGCGATAGGACTGATTAAGACATCATACAAGGGCTGCAAAGAGTTCAGAGAGATGCTTAAGGATTGAACGGTTTCCTCAAAAGCTTCTCTACTGTGCGAAAATTCATTGCGTTGTCTGTCAAGAGAGCGATTCTCGCATTGCACAAGGGTCCCAGCGCTAATCTTTTTCAAAGCACTTTCCATCAGTGAGTCAGCACTTCCAGTTTCGATTTCCTTTTGCCTTAAGGTTATCTCGCCACCATTTCTTAGCAGCCACAAACTGATCGTCTTCCCGTCAACTGCTGTGAAAACTGTCTGTGAAAACAGACTTTTTATTACAGCCTTCATCGTAACTACCGATGCCCCTTCTTCATCAACGCCGTATTGCATCTTCAAAACGTCTGCCAAGGCCTGTGCTCGTCCTTGCTCAGCGGCATACAAAGCCTCATCAACCTCTCCATTCTTCAACAGTGCTGTCCACAGAGCGGTGTACGCAAACTGCTTTGTGTCACGAAAGCTTATTTTCCACGCATCTTCTGACTGAAGAAGACGCCTTGTTTCATCAAAATGTTTTATACTTAAACGATAGTAATTAAGAGCTTTGCACAAGGAGCCTGAAAATTCATGAACACGACCAAGGCTATAAGAAGCGGTTCCCTGCCCAATTGGATCGTCCGTAATCTTGGAAATGCTAAGATGTCGTTCATAACAGTGAAGTGCATTTTCAAGGTCACCTGTATGGTAATAATAATCCCCGAGATTGCCATGGGCTTTTCCTTCTCCGGCCCTATCCCCTACTTCTTTTGCAATACTCAGATCTTGTTTGTGGTACTCTATGGCTTGCTTAAAATCTCCCAGATTTCTATAAGCGATGCCGAGATTGCAATAGGCTTTTCCTTCTCCGGCCCTATCCCCTACTTCTTTTGCAATACTGAGATATTGTTTGTAGTACTCTATGGCTTGCTTAAAATCTCCCAGACATTTATAAGCGTTGCCGAGATTGCAATAGGCTTTTCCTCTCCGGCCCTATCCCCTACTTCTTTTGCAATACTCAGATGTTGTGTGTGGTACTCTATGGCTTGCTTAAAATCTCCCAGATGTCTAAAAGTGATGCCGAGATTGCAATAGGCTTTTCCTTCTCCGGCCCTATCCCCTACTTCTTTTGCAATACTCAGATGTTGTGTGTGGTACTCTATGGCTTGCTTAAAATCTCCCAGATCATAAAAGCGTTGCCGAGATTGCAATAGGCTTTTCCTTCTCCGGCCCTATCCCCTACTTCTTTTGCAATACTGAGAGATTGTGTGTGGTACTCTATGGCTTGCTTAAAATCTCCCAGATCATCGTAAGCGTTGCCGAGATTGCAATAGGCTTTTCCTTCTCCGGCCCTATCCCCTACTTCTTTTGCAATACTCAGATGTTGTGTGTGGTACTCTATGGCTTGCTTAAAATCTCCCAGATGTCTAAAAGTGATGCCGAGATTGCAATAGGCTTTTCCTTCTCCGGCCCTATCCCCTACTTCTTTTGCAATACTGAGAGATTGTTTGTGGTACTCTATGGCTTGCTTAAAATCTCCCAGATTTCTAAAAGCGTTGCCGAGATTACAATAGTCTTTTCCTTTCCCGGCTCTATCCCCTATTTCTTTTGCAATACTGAGAGATTGTTTGTGGTACTCTATGGCTTGCTTAAAATCTCCCAGACCATTAAAAGCGTTGCCGAGATTGCAATAGGCTTTTCCTTCCCCGGCCCTATCCCCTACTTCTTTCGCAATACTGAGATATTGTTTGTGGTACTCTAAGGCTTGCTTAAAATCTCCCAGATCATTAAAAGCGTTGCCGAGATTGCAATAGGCTTTTCCTTCTCCTGCTCTATCCCCTACTTCTTTCGCAATACTGAGAGATTGTTTGTGGTACTCTATGGCTTGCTTAAAATCTCCCAGATGATTAAAAGCGTTGCCGAGATTGCAGTAGGCTCTTCCCTCCCCGGCCCTATCCCCTACTTCTTTCGCAATACTGAGAGATTGTTTGTGGTACTCTATGGCTTGCTTAAAATCTCCCAGATGATTAAAAGCGTTGCCGAGATTGCAATAGGCTTTTCCTTCTCCGGCCCTATCCCCTACTTCTTTTGCAATACTGAGAGATTGTTTGTGGTACTCTATGGCTTGCTTAAAATCTCCCAGATGATTAAAAGCGTTGCCGAGATTGCAATAGGCTTTTCCTTCTCCGGCCCTATCCCCTACTTCTTTTGCAATACTGAGAGATTGTGTGTGGTACTCTATGGCTTGCTTAAAATCTCCCAGATTATTAAAAGCGTTGCCGAGATTGCAATAGGCTCTTCCTTCTCCGGCCCTATCCCCTACTTCTTTCGCAATACTGAGATATTTTTTGTGGTACTCTATGGCTTGCTTAAAATCTCCCAGATTATTAAAAGCGTTGCCGAGATTGCAATAGGCTCTTCCTTCTCCGGCCCTATCCCCTACTTCTTTCGCAATACTAAGATCTTGTTTGTGGTACTCTATGGCTTGCTTAAAATCTCCCAGATAATTAAAAGCGTTGCCGAGATTGCAATAGGCTCTTCCTTCTCCGGCCCTATCCCCTACTTCTTTTGCAATACACAGATCTTGTGTGTGGTACTCTATGGCTTAAAATCTCCCAGACAATTAAAAGCGTTGCCAAGATTGCAATAGCCTTTTCCTTCTCCGGCCCTATCCCCTACTTCTTTTGCATTTTAGTTTCTGCACCTTTATCTCACACAATCAAGTAATTTTCCGTTCGATTTTACAACATCTCGTTTTCCTTTGTACACTTACTTTTATGCTCATATAGATTTGAACTTCGAATTTTCGTATAATTTTGCAAGTCAGCCATTGCCAAGAATGAGAAAAGTTTTGAGTGAGGATTTCATTAATTGCGTCCGGTTTTTTTTTTCGGCGCGGGGTGTGTAGAGCAATGGACGAAACAATAAAGATAAAACGCAATACAGCTGCACCCAAAATGATAAATCAATCAGGCGGAACAAGAGGTTGTATAGGAACACATGACCTCTGATGTTTAGGGTTGAATCGTTACCTCTTGATAGGTCAGAGATCTCTTTTCTTTTGCGTTCGCTGCGGGGCTGACGAGTAAGGGAAAAGAAACTCACTGTGTTGAGCATGCGCGGCGGTTACTTAGCGACCGAATCCTCACGTGATACTTCATGTTGTGTGGGCTTATTTAACAACAGCGGAATTTGCTGTAAAGGAATGCGCGGGTCACAGTGGGCTCAAGTCACAGTCAGCAAACATATCATGAGGCATGCGTTTTTAACAGTGCTGCCCAAGGCCGTAGACGGCGGTTGGATCAAATTGACATAGGTCTCTTTTCCTGACCCGTACTCGTCAGGCCAGAGAACGCGAAGGAAAAGAGACCTCTGCTAGCAAGGAAATCAAGCTTCAAACTATACTAAAAAAGAAACATTACCTTTTTAAAATTCTCAACAACTCCTTTAAGTTTTTCGTATCTTCTATGGAGGTCAGAGAAAGCCGTTTCAACCGCGGTCAAGTCGGATTGAAGCTGTAAGAGAAGACAGTCATATGGTAATAAAACACAGGTTTGTCATTTCCTCTCTACATGCTAAAGCAAACAGAAATGCTGTTAGTTTGTACCTGATCTCTCTCCTTGACCACTTCCGATGTGGAATGGTCATAATGATCCTGCGACTTTTGATTTTTTTCTGTGAGGAAAGAGAAGAGGAGAAATTATACACCTATTACAGACCATAGAAAAAAGGTTTGGGAAGGTTAAAAAACAGGCCTTTGATCAAGCGAGATAACTTAAGGGAGACATGGTTATCTTACAGTGATGAGGAGCAAGGGTTGCACAGTCGGTTAGTGCGCGGCCTTGGTGCATAAGGTCCTGAGTTCGATCCCCGGATCTGACATCCTTGTTTCGACTTCTTTCCTTTCAGTGTAGACTAAGTAGCTTTAAATACCCTTAAAACGGAGCACTGATGGAAAGAGGGGGGTAAAATGAGCGCACCGTCGGCTTCCTGGGAGAGTACTCTCTAGAGAGTAAAGAAACTTCCGACGTTAAATAACGTGTACCTTTACCTATGAACAAATTGGTGTTAATTTTCACAAATGCTTGGAGCAATGTCTCCTTCCACAACAAAAGTTCGAAATGAATGGCAGTGTCCTCGATATAGCGATTTTAAAGTAGTGTTGTGTCATTTTCAAACGCTACGTTCGATCACTTGCAGCCGTTGCAATAACAATTTTACATAAAAAAAGGTTCAGAATGTTGGCAGTGCTTTTTGCACGAATTACAGATCTAAACGCCAAGAGCAGCTACTCATGATTACCAGTGTTCCACACAAAGAAGTAGTTAGTTACCTATCATATCTGCAATTGTCTTCTCATACTCCTGAATGACAACCCTAATAAAACACAAATCCGAATTATCATGAGCAGTAAATTGGAAGAATTCATCAGTTAAGTATTTAGCAACAACATTAAAAGAAAAACTGCATTTGGAAGAAAGAGCGCAATCGAGTGTAAGGAAAAAATAATAGGAGTTTGACAAGCCAACCGGCTGATAGACATAGGCATTAGAACGCCAGGTTCTTTTCGACAGGCATTCGTCAACGATCGCACTTTTTACCACAATTGCTTGTAATCTCGCGATCTGATTGGCTAATGTGCCGTTGTCGATAAGAGTATAGACAACGCTGCTCGCGTCACTTTCTCACGCAATGTAATAGCCAATCAGGAACGCTCCTTTTTGGGAAATAAAGCTATCATATTGCGAGAAAGCTATAGACAACGCTTGCTCTTTCTTTGTGTCATGAATTTGGTCACGCTCTGAAATAAACACTTTCTTTGGTGTTATGGTAAAAACCAAATCGAAAAGTGGTTCAGCGTTGTCTGTACTCTTATTGACAACGATATTCGTCATTACAGTGGGCAATATTGTCGTGGACTCACGAGGCGCACAACATTTTGACCACTGTGATGACGAATATCGTTGTCGACAAGAGTAGAGACAATGCTGAACCACTTTCGATTTTTGTATGACTACGACCCTCCTTCAAAAAATATATGCATAAAATGATCGCGCGCAATCTGAGTACGAGACTCACGTTTCCCGTTCCCAGCCTTCTTTCGTTCATATTTCTTGCTTCGTTTCCGTTATTCTCACCGGACTGAGCGAACAATACGAATACGAAGCGCCTTACCTCAGCTCTCCTGTTTCCCTCTTGAGCTGTTCGTTCCTATCAGTTAGTTCTTTGCTCTCCATATCGCGAATGGCTGATTCTTCCTTCATCTTAACCAGAAGAAAAAGTTAAAACTGGTTTAGCGCAGACTGACATTGGTTCGTGACGTCGATTTTTCTGGCCTTTTTAGCACGCTTCCCATCTTTAAAGGGTGCTTAGTTTCAGCAGTGGCAGTGGCGCTGGTGAAAAGCGACATAGTTATAGCCATCGAACGCTTTTGAACGTTTACCACTGAGCAAACAAAGAAGGCAGCCATAGACAACTAATATGACTCTCGCATTGGAGCCTTAATTCTTTTTTAGAATTTCAGCTAATTAACAAAGTTATAATGGGAAAAACGGTACAATCCTGGTCATTTCGGTAAGATCAGGAAAGAAGAATACTTTGAAAAGTATTTATATTTTTTTCCCGATAAAATCCTCTTGGAATTAGCGGATGCATCTCCACCCAAAACAATTGGTTTTCCCGCGATAGAGCGAGTTTCAATCGAGTGTCGTAAAACCAAAACCAAAGTAATTACTTTGGCCAATCAAAAAGGACGGAGACAATCCAGTAAACCAATCAAAACTCGAAGTAATTACACGTAGCCGACACAAAGCGCGGGAAAATGTGCAAGCGCGAGCACAATTGGTTTTCGTTTCACTTCTGATTGGTTGAAAAAATGGCGCGAGAACTTTGAACCAATCACTGAGTGACGTAATCATAAACCAAAGTAATTATCTAATTACTTTCGACACTCAATTGAAAACCGCTCTAAGGTTGAGCTCAATAGTTTTGCCTTCTTGGCCTAGTGATAGCTATTACCCTCGTACTAATCAAACGCGCACCAAAAACTACCTGCTTATTGGTTTATCTTAAGCCTCAGTGCGCCTTCAGTTCTGCGATTGAAAACAGACATTACTTTCGCGTACTTTACACTTGGTCTACCTGCTGACGTAATTCATTCGTCTCTCTTTTTACTGCTGCAGTTAACTCCTCTTTACTGAAAAACAGCGCCTAGACGTAAAATGAATAAAAATCATCAAGGTCAAACATAACTATTGATAATTCCCCTTTTTTCCAAAAGGTCTTAATAGCAGTAAGTTTAAAGAGGCATGAAGACATGTAACTGACGACGACAAATGGTTCTGTCGGAACATGTCTTCAAAACGTTCAAGTGTCGTCTTGTCCTTCTTTGAAATAATCATCAGTACGAGATTCTTGCCTGCTTACGAAAAGCCTCTATTTCCTTCTTGACTGCTTCGTCCAAGTCTTCCTTGCTGTAAAACAGAGCCTAGAAAGTCCACAGAAGAAGAATTTCGTCGATGTTATTTATTATTCCTAAAGTTAAAGTGCCCCAGTGATTTTAAAAAATCGCTTCTTTTCTTCTTCTTCTTCAGATTTTGAAAGTGTGTTTGCTTACTACCATTTGTGTCCATCCTTGAAGAGTGACGAATTTTGCCCGACGTTTTACATCTCTGCTCGTTTTGCAATGGAAAAAAAGAAATTCAAAGTTAACAAGTTTGGAAGGAGGTAAATTACCGTCCAGGAGTCTCTTTCAATTTGAGTTTTTTCATCGCATGAAGTCCTTCCTTCGGTCTTCTGGTATCTTGCTCATCATTATCCAAGTTGCAAAGAAAGTCACTTTTCAGATATATACGGTAAGCCCGGGCCTTGGGACGATTTAATAATTTAATAATAATTTAAAATATTTATATAGCGCAAAACATGCATATGATCTATTGCGCTTTACAATAAGAGAAAAAAGTATATATATATATATAGACTATATAAAACAAAATACTAATTAAGTTACAAATTTATAATTAAGATAATTTAACAATAAAAATTTAAGCAAGAGTAATTAAATATCACACATTATAGGCTAATCTAAAAAGATGAGTCTTTAAGAGGCACTTAAATACATTTATGTTCTGGCACTGGCGAATCTCTTGTGGAAGTGCGTTCCACAGTGTAGGGGCTGCCGCAGCGAATGACCTGTCACCTAGCGTCTTTCTATTTGTCCGCGGCCTGTTTAAAACTGGTGCATGAAAGGACCTAAGACTGTATCTGGTTGTAGTAGAGTTGTACTGTTTACATGGTTTAGTCCTTTCAGTGGGTTTGGTTTTCACGCCAGGTGACGACCCCTCGAACAATTTTAACTTTAATCGAGAAATATCCATTCCTTCGATATGTTTTGAGGACTGAAGAAACGGCAATTTTGAGGCACGCACACTGGGATTGTCGTTCAACACGACATGCTCGCCTTCATCATTTTGATAAAGTATACCAAATTCGATATATGGAAACTCACGGGTTTATAACTCTTCAAGACTCCAAGGCAGATTCATAAATATTTCCGCTCTCACGAAAAACCTGAAAACTTCAACAGCACGTGAACAAAACATAACCGCCAACGTTTCATTGATCAAAAGTGACACATAACCGGCCAAACCGTGAACGTTTAAAAAGTAAAACTTCGAGCCAAATTCGTCACACTTCAAGGATGGACGCAAATGGTAGTAACATGTCACTGGCAAAATTGTGAGCTTTGATTTTTATCCAAAAGCCGTTTACTTTGAGTGTAAATTTTGGATTTCACGGTCCGCTATTACTCAAGTTCAAAACTGACCGATTGCACCTCAGAGGGTTTGACCGAGGGAAAAGTGACGTCATTTACTCACTAGCTTAAAATTCCTGCGTGTAAATGCAGCTTATTATATACGCAAAACGCGAGCCTGAGTTAAAAAGCATATTAATTCTGCGGCGTACCAACGCATTGCATTCTTAAACTAGTGAGCCTTTGAAGTCATTTTCCCCTCGATCCAGCTCTCTCAAGATCTCAAAGTTACTCCAGTTAAAATAAACAGGTGTCCCTTTGAAATGAAGGCTTTGACATTTTTGTCGCTTAGTGTTTAGTTAAACAGTTTTGAAATCCAAAGAAAAATAAGAATTGATTTTTTGGTCACAGTGGCACTTTAAGCCAAAGTTGCAAGTAAAAGTCCTTGTTTTTACGAGGGTAACACGTGACAGTGAACTAGAGTTTCTGATAAACTTTTGGCCCTCGTTGTGCACCTTTTACCCCTCATTCCTCCGTCGATGCTCCGTTTTACGAGTCAAGTTAGCTACAGCTACACGGATCAGAGGAAAGTCGAAACAAACGTCGATGGAATGAGACGGGGATCGAACAGGCGACCTCCAGCTTAGAAGGACGCGCATGCGCACTAACCAACTGAGCTACGCCTGTCTAAGTACTTTTCTACTGAGGTCTGGGAGGATTATAATTGAGTGCAAAAATGATTTCTTCATTGCTTTGGTTTTGCAGCACTGTTTCATGATTGGCTAAGCAATCTCGCGCCATATTCAATGCCCATCTGAATAATTCAAAATCTGAATTTCAAATTACGATCAACAGTTTCTATTGGCCATGCCGTCAATCTTCGTGACGCAACAGGCAGACGAGTCACATGCATTGTTGTGATTGGCTGATTTCCATTCATTTTTTTTCTGGTTATAGCGAATATGCATATGATGGCAGAAAAACCAAATCGTTGGTCGAAAGTTAAGACATCCTTTTCGTGAAAAGCACAATAAGTTTGGTTTACGTTCCGAAATAACATCAAAGTAAGGTCAATCTTGAAAATATTAAACTTAGATCGTGTCTCTAGTACGAAAAACAAAACACTGAGCACAACATAGCGGCATAGCTGGTACATGGCACTGAAGCAATTCCTTGTACGTAGTGGTGCGAGATTTTTTGGCTAGTCACTTACTTTAGACAATTGAAGGAAATTTCCTTTCATAATAATTAACAACTGAGCTTTTCGCAATGTCACAAGCAAGCGTGAGCCAGATGACTTTCCCAAGCTCGTTCCGACAGTTGCATGTATTTTCCTTTCACATGATTGGTTCATTTGATTGTCTGTGTCTGTTGTGATTTGCCAAAGTCATTTAAAACAGGTTTTTATTCTTATGCACTCTAAAATATGGCGCGATTAGTACACACTCTGTATTTGTGAAATTCGCAGAAAACAACATCGTCGACCAGTCTTTTAGAGGACATGTAAATCCCAAAATACTAGTTACTCTTGTTCATTTAAACTGTCAAGCCAATTTCAAAGACGTTACTAAAGCTGTGTGTTGAGCTCAACTTCGGGAACAAGAGTCAAATATGAGTCAAATATGACTTTCTTGTAGATGAAAAACTTACTGCGACGTTTTTTAAAACAACTGAAAGCTACCGCCAGATTACACCATCCACCAACCTTATTTTTCTTGTTTCGTGGTCCATGAACTGATTGTTCCAGGCAAACAAAGGCCTTTAAAAAACTCCAAACTACCATGATCACTGATCTTTGATCCACAACGAACGATCAAATTAAATCCACCAGGACGAAAAACCGCATCACGAAGAAAACACATTGCAAAGGCAGCAAAGTCATTTTGCTACAATTAAATTTCAACCAAGAAACTCGTTTTTTAACATGACACAGTCCAAACGTCTTTATGATCCGTCGACAATCACTTAATTTATTCCTTTAAAATTTTAAAAGCGTTATCCAGCCACTTGAAAGTCGCTCACCACCAGTTAAAAGAACGTTTCGCGCGTAAATGGCTTCAGGCTTCCAAATAAGGAGATTAGCGGACATCATGATTGACAGATTACAGAATATTAACCAATAGACGACCAGCTTCACTCTCGCTGCTGTTTTTAAACCATTTTCAGGTTTTTGGTTTAACACCAGTCGAGTAGGTCACAGATTATTAATATTTAATGACCACAGAATCGTTCATGGAAAAATCCGCAAGACAGCTGCGTGTCGGGAGTTATTGAAAGCCGTCAAAAACACTACAAATACAATGGCTCACCAAAGACATAATTTAGTACCACGCAATAACACGTCTTATTGAAATTAAAGAGACGGGTATTTTTGCACGTTTTTAAATATTCACCAATTTAACTTGTCAGTCTGTGAAACGAACGCCATGTTCTTCTACTCGAAAGCAAATTTTCATCGTCTTTGATTTTACCTGCATAAAACTGAAATGCTCAAAATCTCAAAATGACGAATAACGTTAATACATGAAGAAACAATTACAGCTGCTTGCAAGCTGCTTGTAATAAAAAGTACGATTTCGAAGTCGTTAGCACAGAATCCTAAGCCCGATGCGATTTTCCGACTGAGCAAATAAAGTGGCTACATTCAACTTCGGTCTGAAGACAAAACGAAGCTTCAGTTTTGAAAAGCACACATCTGAGCCAAAGGGGAAATGTTTAGGAAATATAAACTTACTCTTATCAAGCTATGAAGATTTCTTTCCTAAGAAAACGAGGTGCAAGCTACGAAGGGATAGAATTCAAAAGCTGCTCTCAAATTCTGCGAGGTTGTGTATTTTTTTAAATTGACTTAATTCATAGCTGGTAAAATATAACGATAAAGTCGGCTGAGATAAGGATTAAAATGCGACATACTGGCAACAACTGACACTAAACCAGAATTAAAATAGAGCACATTCGAGCCAAGTACTAGTGAGGAAAAGCTGTTTTTGAGCAAGGTTTGCGACAATAACAACATTTCCAGGCTAACAGCAACAACAGACAAACAACAGACAAGCAAAACCATACAAATGTTGTATTTGCTGTGTGTATTCGAAAGGAAAATATATGAAACGGCCAGTTGTGTATTCTTGCAAACGAAACTCACATCGCAGAACACAGCAACTGCATGATAACATAAACATCGCACAGGTTCGACGACAAATCCATTGCTGAGAAAGCTTGTCTTGTGTGCCCATGGTCTAAATTACAATACCAATGTGAAAGAATTGTCAACATTGATTGAAATTACCAAAAACTTACCTTCTCTCGAGGCGGTTCTTCTTCGTTAGGCTCAATCTTGCTGGTATCTGGTGTTGGCTGGCTTTGAACAGTACTCGATTCTTCTGCGATTGGTTTTTCCTTCCTTTCAATTTCTTTATGCATCAGCTGAAAAATAACCCATTAAACCACAAATATTTTCATTTTCGGAAGGTGGCGGGTTGCCTTAATGCATGCTATTTTTCCCCTAGTCTGACCAGGCTGAAGATAGCAAAAGAATTTGAATATATTAACATTTTTAATCTGCGGGAACAAGAGTAATGGTGGAGTAATTTCGTTCTCCCGATGTTTTTATTCGTGTATAAGCCTTTGTAATATCCACCCAGCGTAACTAGTTTATTATTGCAGTTCTTTGCGAGAAGGCGAAAACAGGAAGCGAAATGTGGTTTCTGAAAGAAATAAACGCATGCGAAGAAATTGAAAACAAAAATGATTACTTAAAAGAGAGGAGGAAATCACATTTTAAGATTATTCTTCTGACTTTCACAGTGAACAGTCATAAGTTGTTCGCAAAAAACAGAAAATTGAATACTCCTCCAAGAAAGCCGGTAACAAACTAACTTAGGGCGCTTTCCATTTGACAGAACTGACCGGCCATTTGGAAGGACTAACCGTCTCTACTACGCCTTCATATTAACACACTTCGAGTATGATACATGTATTCCTCCTGAAGAATGCAAGGGATTATCATGTAAGTGTTCCTTCAAATTGTTACGTTTTCTTTGCAACGGCCAGTTCTGACAAAAGGAAAACGCCCTTATAGATTGCCTTGACTGAAGCGTGCACCGAATTTTTTTCCCATGGTTTTTGAATGTCCAAATTCCGTCTGTAGTTGAACGGCAAAGACTTTTTCAGCAAAAAACCTGCAATACTTTGCAATTTCTTATCCGGAAAAAAAGTAAAAAACACCAGCAATTCAGACTAGGCGGATTGCAGTTCAAACCGAGCATTGTATGGCCTCAAAAGTTTCAAGGCTTTTGCGAAACCTATACCTCACCACTCGTTGCACGTGACGATGCTACAATATTGAAACAAAACTGAAAATAGTTTGAACCAGGAGACAATATACTTTGAAGGAATTTGATCCTACAGGTGAACAAAGTCCTGAGAAGGAGTGTTGTTGGCGACTGACGCTTATACAAAACCGGAAGCGGAAGTCATCTTCTGAGTCAAGTGCGATCAAGATTTGACATTGGGAGATGATTTCCACACGCGTTTATCAAACATTACGCACCCATGACAGTCGTCATGACAACACTCTTTCGGTCAGGATCAAACTCCCAAAAAATGAATGAAGTTTGTTTCAAACCCTTGCTTTTTCAAAAATGTGGCCCGAAATACCGTCGTTTTCATGTAAGCGTGGACACGTGACGGGAAAACATGCTGTAAGTGGCTGCAAACGTGACAAGTTTTGTCTTCAATCATTCGAAGTTTGAGAGATGTTCATGCAAGTTTTCCTAGAATGACAGCAAGACTGGACATCGAAGACTTTTTCTCGGTAATTGACCCTAATCTGATAAACTGTGCTTCAAATACTTTTGACCTATCGCGCGCAAAAAGTTTCAACTGTTTACTTAACGGCTGCCAAACTCAAACTTCAAAGAACATGTTTTCCCGTCATGTGTCCACGCTTAGATGAAAACGACGGTAATGCGCATTTTGTTCTATTTACATCATTTCCATCAAGTTTCACCTCGTTCAATTTTGAAGGAGAGAAATTCAATAGCTTGTCGACTCCACATGGACTTTCAGTCTGTGTTGAGGTCAACTCCCTGGGGGCAGGACGTGACGCTAAGCCGGAGGCTTTTGCGCGGGGCACTGGGGAATCCATCAGTAGAAGATTGTCACCCATGCTGAAACAAAAAGCAAGCATTTATTGCAATAGGCCATATTCGTATTCCCAGTATTGGACTGGAACTAGCTTGCAATCGAGGCTAATGCGGGGGAATACATTAAAAAGTATTTGCATTTGAAAAGATTTCCCCGCATTAGCCTCCATTGCAAGCTAGTTCCAGCCCCATACTGAGAATACGAATATGGTCTATTTAGAAGGAGCAAGTGTTCAAGGCCGTTTAAGACGGCTCTCACTAATGTGGCCTGGGTTCGATTCCCAGACTCGGCGTCGCTTATTTCTCTTTCGTAAACGGTCGTTGCCATTTGAAACGGTCGATGCCATTTTTTAGCTCTGAATTACATTCATTAGGTCTAAGAACTCAAAAGGTTGCGGTTACTGGGAGTTGTGTCTCGCTGGTCATATGAGTTAGGGTTCAGGTTAGGGTTCTGTTTAGGGTGAGGGCTAAGAACCCGAGTTCGAGTCTTGAAATTTTCGGACTCTTTTTTTCCTTTAGTTTTTCTTTTAAAAATGTTTTTTTTTCCTTTTTTGTCTTAATTTTTGTTAATATTTTTTCTTAGTTTGTTTCTTTTAAATTTCTTTGAATTGAAGTGTGTAGTCGACCGTTATAAATGGCATCGACCGTTTCAAATGGCAACGACCGTTCTGAGAAATGGCAACGACCGTTTCAAATGGCAATGACCGTTTACGAAAGGGAAATTTGCCTCGGCGTCATATGTGGGTTGAGTTTGTTGGTTGTCTTCTCTGCTCCGAGAGATTTTTCTCCAGGTACTCCGGTCTTCCCCTCTCCTCAACAACCAACATTTGACTTGATTTACGTTGATTGTTAATTTCAGTTTACAGTGTTCCCAATTAGTGCTCCAACGCTAGAACGACAAAAGTACACACTTAAATAAAGTTCCATTCCTGTTTTTCCTTTTAATTTTACGTGAATTTTCAACAACGTCTAGAGTTTCATTCAAGCTTGAGAAAGCAGAGATCTGGAGCAAGTGGATGCTTAAAAGCGAGTAAATCAAAATCCTTTGCTGCACATTTTTAGCAGCTCTGCTGTAACTGAACTCAAATTCAATTAAAAGTCTGACTCACTTTGGTGGCTTTGAAGGTAAAACATCCCTCATGCCTACTCTGTTTTTCACTGCTGCAATAAAGATAAAAAGATTGAAGATAGTTACGTAAACGACAGAAATGAGATGAGGCTTTGTTCTACCGAGTATGTGATAGATGACGAACCTTCGCTGATCAACAGCATTAGGAACCTGCTTGTGCATCACCCAAGGACACAGAAAAATTTCAAACATTTGGTGAGAATCGAACCGACGACCTCCGGATTACATCACCGTTGCTCTCCTGACTGAGCTACAAGGCCAGACGGGAGCAAGCCGTGGACAAATCGAAGACAAATTGGAAAGTGTGATTGAGCATTGTCCTTAGGGTCTTTACGAGCAACATAAGCAGATGCCTTAACTATTCAGTTGGTGTCGTTTTTCCACACAAAAGGTACATGGTAAAATCCTACTGCACTTGCTGTAGACATGTATTTTGGTATTGCTTATCACGCAAGTGGAGAAACGACTTTGAAGAGCATTAACATAGCTTTCAAGCACCAGACTTGTAATTTTTTCTACGAGCAACAGAATGGACAAGCTAGCTGTTTTGCCTTTCAACTCTTTACCAAGAAACCCACTGTACACATTACTGTGCTTTTCTCGTGGTCAGTTTTACTTAGGGCGCGTTCGATTGAGCCTATTCCGGAATAAGAATACGTGGAGTGATGATTAAAACGGTATGTTTGGCGCGTTTCGAAGCAGCAAGGATAATAAAAATATGTTTAAAATAGCATTTTAGCGGATGCTTGACAATTTGAATCTCCGTAAAAACCAAGGATTTCTACCTTGTATTCCATGTATTCTTATTCCAGAATACGGTCAATCGAACGCACCCTTAGTGACACAAACATAAGGACAAGCAACCTGCACTGATGCATAAACATGGCGCCTTTTGTCCTCATGGACGGTACTGTAACCACAGCGAGCAAAACTCAGGAGGGAGTTATATTTAATATAACTCCCTCCTGAGTTTCTCTCACGGTGCCTCTCTACACCCAGGTGTATAAATGGATACCGGCGAATTAAATGCTGGGGGGTAACCCTACGATGGACTGGCATCCCATTCAGGGGGAGTAAAAATACTACTAGTCGCTTCATGCCAAGGAAACCGGGATAAGTTCCGGCCTGATGGGTCTCTTGGCTCGTATGCTTGTTTACCTTTTTAAAAATGAGTTTCTGTATGTTGCTTCTGCTAATGTTTGCATAACTAATCAAAACCATCATTTCGCTCACTCAAGCCCCTCTCGATGCGCAAATTAGATAGAAAGATCTGCTTAATGATAGATAAGCTGCATATACATGTAGGTTTCCCTTAAACCCTCAGCAATTTCTCAGGGAAATACAAAAGGTTACTGCAGAAATTACTCACCAGGACTTTGAGAATGTGGACTTGGTCCTTTCACAAGAGGGTCAAACTTTACATACAGGGATTGACGAGCCAAGGCCGACTGCAATCACAAGACCAGAAAATTTACAAGCATGAAAAGTGCATAAAAAAGGCTTTTTGTTTTTGTCTTCAATGTTGCCCAGAGGTCAAAATTATGAATTTTAAGTATCAAATCTTCAGAATAAATCACCTAATATAAAAATATGAAAACAGAGTTGTGAAGTTGCAAATGAAAACATAATACATTTGATTATCTATATCTTCATTCACACAGCTCTGTTAAGTGTCTTTAAATCATTAAGGTATTTTCATTGTACAAATTCTTCAAGACAGTGTGAATTAACTGGTAGCATTTACAGATTTTCCAATCCACAATTGTTGCACAAAAAATGGACTAGAAATCATTAAAAATATCTCCTGTTTTAATTTGGAAAAAGGTAGAACCAAAATAACGTTTAACCTACCAAATATTGAAACAGAGTTCTTCATTTGCAAAAGAGATTTGTTAACAGTCAATACCAGTTATGTGATAACTTCTGAAGTCTGGACTCCTTTTGCCTGTTTTCCAACTAATCCTTTTTGCTGGCAGGTGTTTAAATGTTGATAGTTAAGAAGCCGATTGGAAAGCAAACAACACGAGATTTTAGATTAATTTAAAAAACAGGTTATATAACTCGTCTGAGAAGTACAACATGACATAATAAACGATTTATAACCAGTGTCTGATTTGAAATAGCAGGAAGAGGCATCCAAAACGTATTAATTTTTGCAAATGAATGTGTCCTGATTTTAAATTATTACTCTGATCTGCAAAAAATGCTTTTAAGTATCTTGTCTGTCTGTTCCAAATGTAATAACATAGCAGTAAAGAAGAGGACAATTATTAACTAAGGAAGTAAGTGACATGATTAAGTTAGAAGAACTTCTTAATATCGAGAGATCACTCTTCAAAGAATGCAATACCTGCAGTTTAAAGGCCCGATATTTCACACCTTCTTTTACTACTGCATTTAAAGATTATTTTTGAGAGATCACTCTTCAAAGATTGCAATACATACAGTTTATTTAATATCTAAAAGGCCTGATATTTCACACCTTCCTTTACTACTGCATTTAAAGATTATTTTTGAGAGATCGCTCTTAAAAGATTGCAATACCTACAGTTTATTTAATATCTAAAAGGCCTGATATTTCACACCTTCCTTTACTAAAGCTTTTAAAAATCGTTTTGCAAAGAGGCAAACATAGCTCTCACAAATGCATGAGTTCTGAGAGTCTAACATACATTTCAGCCAACTTAACAATATTACTATCATTAACTTTGCTCTAACATATTACTTATAATACAGCTGTATTCACTCTGAAAGTATCTGCACAGTTCTTAAGTTAACGTAAACTTTATTTTATGTTAGTAATTGAGCTTGTGATGGAGAGCTGTACTTTTTCTTACTTTCCCTACTTTTTCCACTTCAATTATATTCCCAAAGAAAAGCTCAAGGGTTGTACCTTAAAACACAAAAACAGAATACCATAACTTACAGCATAGATAAAGAGTTAGTGAAAACTTTACAACAATTCTTGGTCATTGGATGGAGATATAAGGCACACCATGACGTGAAGTGTGCCATACTGCAGTAGAACACTGCTCATTATTAATAAATTTTTTATAATCAACTTTTAAAGATGACCAACCTCTTTGAAGTCTGCATTGCTGGTACCACATTTTTCAAGGTAGTCCAGTTCCCACATGGCTGTGAAAAAGGATAAAATTGTTCATTGATTTTTAAAACCTTTCTAACATAAAACAGGTTTCTTTCATACAAAAAGCTGAACTAATAATAAACCAACGTTGTCATTATACTGACCCGTACACGCACTAGAATGGTACAATTTTTCATTGTTTAATCTCATGTTTAAACTCAGTTTTTCGACTCTGTCACAGTACAAAGGCTCCTCTCTTCCCTCGCTCAATGGTTCTTGCACGTGTCATTTCCCATACATGGTAGTAACTACTTAGACCTCCCCTCTAAGGTGGGGTAGGCCTACAAATTCTCGCACCATGCTAAAATTTAACATAATTTAGAGGCTCTGAGAAACAAAACTAAAATTTGTATAAGCTTATTTCCAAAAGCCCTTGAGGTGATGCCTTCTGTCTAAAACTGAATTTTACCAAATATCAAAATTGGACTATTAACCATTCTGATTTGCTAAGAGAAAATGCAGTTTTCAGGTAACAGTGCAGAAAAGAGGTAGCGGTAATTCAGTGCAAAAAGAAGCAACAAACCAAACATTCTGCTATTTAGCATAAAATAATAAGCACTTGTAAGTTTTTTTCAAAGACTACAAATTGGACTTGCCCTGTGGGCTCATGCAATTTTGTTCATCTTTGAAAAAGGTTACTTGAGCTTACATAGTATTTATTTCATATTGCACTGGAAATCATGTGATTATATACCTATACAAAAAGCACCTGCTTTGGAAAAGAAGCCAGGGTGAGGTGAAATGTGAGGCCTTTTTAGTTCAAATGAACTGCACCTTATCCTAGTAGTAACCTACACCTTCTTTTAACTCTGGAAGAAGATGCTATCACCTTCGCTGGCTGGTTTGAATGCATCATCTCCAAACTGATCATCCTCTTCGCATTGAAGTTCTGCATCTCTCTCAAACATATCTTGAACTTCTGCCGTCTTTTCTCCAAGAAATATATCCTCTCCAGCATCATGGTCCTGGAATTCATTTTCTAGATCGATGGGATTCACTGCAAACAGCTCTGCAGTCTTGTAAGGATGTTCTTCGCTAGTTATTTCTCTCAGCAAGTTATCTGTTCTTTCATTTCCCGTAGACAGCTCATCATTTTGTAGGACAGATGCTTCCGTCTCTTCATCATGCACTAGGAGTTTGCTGATGTCTTCATTACTGTCTGTTAGGTTATCTGTGAGCAAACGCAGACTCAGAATTACGCGCACTCAAAACACATTGGGTCATTGGTTCTTTACTTTTTTACATGATACCTTTTCCCGATAAGTTAATGACGATACAATAAATTCTAAACTACTGAAGTGTATCACCCCAGGGAGGGAATCTCAAGTTCTTTTAGTTTTCTTCAAATCTCAAATCCAGTCAACGAAAATGAAATCATCAAAACATCAATTTCGTAGCACTCGAGAAAACTCCCGTCTGGTCAAAAAGGACGAGTGGATTTCTGCATACCATGCAACCATGCACTTATTCAAGAACTTTAATGATACCAAGAGACAAAAGGGTCTGCAGTAATTTCTTTGGACGTTAAAATAACCAAGGCAAGTGAAAGAGTCCTTTGGGCAAGAGGATCATCAAGTTTCTTTGGCCAATGGGCAAGTTTGGAATTTTAACTTTTTTGGCTGTCAATAAAACACACCCACTCACTTATTAAACAGTACAATACCTTGAAGAGATGATTTTTTTACAGTGATACTTGGCAAAAATCAGGAGTCAAACCTATAAAACTTGTGACAATTACTTGAAGAACTTCAGATGCTCCACCACTGAGCTATATAGGAGACTCAGGGGAGCTAGACCATTAACCTAATACTAGCCTAATACTAATACTATACTAAAACAATACTGGTTCACAGGACAATAATTTGTCACTTCACAAAAATACAGTACAATACCTTCTTGGGGCGAAGTCCGTTCACTACCAATAGGAGAAAACGTCCGTGGACAATCAGCACTTCCAATTTGCAATTTGGAAAAGCCAGACATGAGGGAGGAGTCCAGATCATCATTATCAACATCATTAGGAGGTGCTGCACTTTCCTCATTCATATTAGCAGCACCAGAGGGTATTTCTTGTGGAACTACTTCAGGGACAACTGAGCTAGTTGCCATATTTGCTGTTTGCTGTCTGAAATGAAGTGTTGCTCTTTCAGTGGGTGACTCATCTCAGCAAAAAAAATCTGACAAAGTTGAACTCCTGACTCGACAGATCTAGAGATATACCAAAGGGACCACAGAAAAAGAACAGGGTCCCACTAGTATAATAGGCTTTTTTAGCAACAGAACAGGAATGTCAGTGGCGACGTCGCGCATAGCAAAAATACCAGTGAGCATTCAGAATAGAGAAGAAAAGAGTGAATTCTCATTGATATATTTTTCTGTGCGTGCCATTGCCACTGATGTTTCCGTTCTGTTGCTAAATAAGCCTAATGTATTCATCCCATTTTAAACCTAACACTGCTATTCAGATTTCATCTCACACTGCTCTTGGTGGACAATACTGCCCCGACTACTCCACAATTACCTCTTCAGAAACTTGAATACCTTTTTTAACTAAAAGTTCAGTTCAGTTTCCCTCCCTTAGAAAAATGGGTTAAATTTCTTTGGCAATTCTTGTTTTACCTGAAGCAGGGTAAATCAGCTATGAGGCTGTCCAACCAATCCTGTAAAGGGAGAGGAAATATGACAAAAATCGAGTGTAACATAAGGTAGCCTGGTAAATCTTTCTGGTGACGTCAGTAAAACGTAATCCTTCGTTTAGAGCAAACATGAGTTAAGGATGGTGCCTACTAATTCAAAGGTACTCTTGCCCCAGTTTATGATTATGCAGGAAATGTAGATCTTAACAAGTGTTATTGAAATCCCAAAAGAAAATTGGGGGTACCTATGCATTTTTCAGAGATATTTGATGAATAATATTCGAAAAAAGCTTTAAAATACAAAGCAATGTACGGCATTCTTTCTCAAATTGAAACTTGATTATCTCTCAGAAATGCATGGTTACCCCAAATTTTTTTTTGGATACCAAGAATACTTACTAAGATCTACTTTCTCTGGATAGTTTTAAGCCGTGCAAAAATATCACTGCATTGGTAAGGATCACCGATAGGAAACCCAAGTATCTTGAGATGCGCAGAACATATGCGCAATAACAATGGTAGGCACCATCCACATTTCTTGCCGTCTCTAAAGGTGTGAATGAAGACTAGCAAAAAGAACTTAGCTGTTTGACAAAAAAAAAAAAAAAATTACTTCATCATAAATTACATCTGGGTGGTTGGTTCAGTTAATAATGCATCGGGTTACTGTAAGAACAATGATGGTTTTTAACCATGTGGGTCTTAAACTAACATTTTGTTTGCCGTGCTTTAACATTGTAACACCTGTCTAAGCTCAGGTAATATGAGATAATAATTACGACATTAAGCAACGATGAAGGCTTCCACAATGCTATAAACCATGCTGCAAACATGGCACACATTTTTGCCTATTTCTTTGCTGTACCCTACAACACAACAATGTTATGAACATGCAACATTGAGTTACCGTTGCTGCTGGCCAGGCAAAATTCAAAGTTTTGACAATCAAACTTCAAAGGTTATCTGCCCACTTTGGAACGTTTTGGCGCCACTCTGCAAACACTTCACCCGAAGCAAAGTCAGCCATGCGTACGGGCATTTTGTCTTTTGCAGTTTTGAACACCTTGCTTGAAATTCCTACCTAGTTTATTTATTGTAAACGCCATGTCTTGCCAAACGGCAAATAAATTAGCCACGATCATTTGCATAACTGGCGCCAAACATTCCCAAGTGGGTGGGTAAACTTTGAAGCTTGAATGTCAAAATGTTGAATTTTGATTGGCCGGCATAACATGTTTTTGTCACGCGTGTGGACAGGTAGTTGGTATTCTTTGACTTGATAGACCATAATATACTTGTACATAAGCTTACTAAGCTCATCTTGCCAAATAGTGTCATAAATTGGATAATCGATTTTCTAAGTGATCGCTTACAACGAATTAAGCTAGCAGATGGGTGCTACTCGGAGTGGGACTCTGTCCCCTCTGGAGTGCCGCAAGGAACCAAGCTCGGGCCTTGGTAGTTCCTGATTCTAATCAATGATCTCAATCTTGCCACGCCGTGTAGCGATCAAAATGCGCCTCGCATTTGGAAATATGTCGATGACACGACGGCCTCGGAATTTGTAATCAAAGGTTGAGAAAGTAAAGCACAGCAAATTGCTGATCAAGTCGTTCACTGGTCTTTTCTACAATGTACGTGGCCTGTATTAGATCTATATTAACGTACGCGACTCCTGTTTTCTGTTATACATTACCTATATATTTGCAGCAGGAGTTAGAGCGCGTTCAAAAAAAGCTTTCTCTATTATAAGCTCAGGCCAAGACTATCACGAGGTTTTAGAGGCTGCCGGCATTCCACCGATCATGGCTTATATCGAAGACAGCTGCAACAATCTTGTTAGCAACATTATCAAAAACAACAACCACAGGCTTATGAATTGTTGCCTAGTGCCAAACATCCAAAGCACAATTTAAGACGCAAGAGGCATTTCGAAATCTCCCGGTGGAGGACAAACCGTTTTAAAAACACCTTCATGATATCCTCCACCATTACATATAACAAAAATAGTTAATTAATTAACGACGGTTTACTAGAAACCTCTGTAGATAATGTAAATATAGCTTTTAAATATAGATAGGTTTTAGCTCATAGATTTTTTAATTGTTTTATAATTTTGAATATTCTTATATAGGTTATATAATATAATTATTTAATTACATTATTGTTATATACAAAATTCAGCCGCAAGGCTGCTAGGTATATTTAAACAAACTATCTATCTAAATAATCTATCTATCTTCATTCTCTAACTTTACTTCAAGAGGCCCTGTTCATACCAATCAGCTATAAGATACTATATTTTAGTATAAATACACAGGTGATTATACAAAATCACGCGCTCTCATTGGCTCGCTATCTCAGATTATCAGCCGATAATCACCTTGACGGACAAAATGGCTGCCAGTAGTTGTTTTGCCACTGTAAGTGAAGATGATTTCACATTGAAATGTTTTTGTTTTCTCTTTTTTGAAATAATCACCTGTGTATTTATACTAAAACAATTATTCACCTCAGGCTCAGTGATTATCGGTGAATATTCACCGATAATCACTTCGCCTTCGGCGAATAATAGTTGTTAAATAATTATAATGTCATTATGTGCAATGTAAACAAGAAGGATTAATAAGTAAAACACTTACAATACCAGCTAAACATGTTTTCATTGACAGTGCCATTGCTGTTGGTTAACGTGGCTTACTACAGTTTTCGAAAGAAAAAGATCAAGATTTTGAACATTTGCAAAATTAAAGCAACAGGATGTCTCTTCTTAAGTTTAGGGCACTGCAATTGATGAAAAATGTAATTTTACCTAAAAAGTAAATGCAAATCAGGGGAAAGTGCTAAATATAATGACCGACCTCCTGGAGGGGAGACTGGAAACTATACATTTCAAAAGCCCAGCCGTACAACCTCACCCTAAAATTTCAGTCATGTATAGAAACAAATAGTACCTTTGCTGTTTCAGTGTATAATTTATGATCTTCCTTGGTCACGACTTGTGTTCTTTCAGTCCAATTTTCCTCTTCGTCAAGTCGTCGAATAGCCTGCCAATCATGCGATGATTCAGGACCCCAAGGGCTTGTGCGCCGAAGAGGAGAGTTCTTAAAGGAAACCTTTATCAAAATTTAAAAAGATATAATAAAGATAGAGAGCAAGAAATCCTGGATTTTTCCCCGCATAAGAAATGCACAGCAGTTTAAGCATAAGACCCATATGATTTATTATTATTATTATTATTATTATTATTATTATTATTATTATTATTATTATTAACATATATCAAATACAAGGTGTTACAAATGAACCCACTGG